>CABEEJ010002325.1:0-34184 GCA_901482245.1 Timema douglasi | reverse complement strand
CCCCCCCCCCCCCCTCCGAGTGCATGGCAACCCTGTAAAATTAATATACATTTAAGGTGAAATATGAATGATTTGAATTATACTCTAAAAACAAGATTCTCACAGAAAATAGGATATATGTTTCCACGACTTCCTAAAGTTCTTTAATTCCTTTGGCCAAAATGTTGAGAATAGTACACGCACTCTCTTTTATTTTAGCTGTAAGAAGTATTTAACATACACTTTCTGAGCAAACTGATAATTTCAGCTGAGAACAAATAGAACACCGACCTTAAAGCTGTCAATTCAGCACTTTAGGAAGTAAGACTCATATTTTACTAATGATATATTTCTGGGCCATGGCGGGAATCAAATCCAGCACCCTAAGTTTACTAGGAAAACACATTGCTAACAGAGTAAAAGTGTCATACTATTTTGTGAATAATACTAACTATATACATAGTTAGGATTGTATATAAAACTAGTAAAAGTGCCCGGCGTTACCCAAAGCAAAGCTTTTCTTTGCTTCAAACAGACATAAAAACACTTCATTTTATTTCTTCAGACCCAGTTTCTATTAAATTTAGAAAAAGAATCTAATTCAGAATTTAAAATTCCAATTTCAAGGTGCACATGTCTGTGCACAGGAGCTACTAATTTTAAAATTTCAGCCCTCTCTATTAGATAAATATCACATAATGTTCATGACAAACTCTATTTTATTAATATAGATGAAAATGCGGAGGAGGGATTAATATTGTCCCTTTTTTTCAACATTATGCCATTTTTATCCCTTTGTTATTAACAGGTTGTCAGTGGAGCGCAACTCTTTTTATCGTCCTAACCCTCCCCCGTACACCGGACCAGCCAATAGGTAGGAATACTACAATTTATTAAAATCTTATTGGTTCAAATAACAGAGAAGATTTTGAGTAGTCGCAGATCCAAAGACTATTATTAATTGCTATCAAGCCAACAACATATCCTAGTCTTAAGAAGTACTTGAAACCAATAGATGATCAAAATTGTATACCTTAATTATCAAGTCGCCTACTTCAGTGCAGGAATGGTCTAAGGTGTCAATCTCACAATAGACTGGACTGCCAATGACAGGGAGATCGGGGCTTGAATCCCTGTTGGGTGAACTGAAGGTCTCTTTTTTTTTCGTAAATAAGTTTTCACTCGCTCTACACAAATGCTGGTATGGTACTTATAAAATCAACCTTCTTAATCCTTAACACATTGGCATAATTAATTCATATATGTAAAACCTGAACTGGTAGGAAGACAATATATCAAGTTACACAACTAATTATAGCCGGCTACACACTAAGAAAACAATATCTATTATTTTTTAATAATCATGGCACAGTAGTACGTGTGTGGTGGCATACCTAGCTCTGACTCGAGAGGTCATTGTTTGAACACTCGGATTATATCTTGTACATTCTTCATCCACATTTCTTGAAAAATAAATGTTTTTCAATACCATAACTTGCAAATATTTATTATTAAATATGGCCATAATTAGTTAATGTTTCCACTTGATAATGTTGTGTTTACAAAATATAAATAGCATTCATTTAGAGAATAATTGGTCATTGGTGTACTTTGAAAGACTTGGATATACCTTGTATTTGTTTGTTTTCTTCCAGCATTGGCAACCATGCTGGCTTTTGACTGGAGGAGAATGAAGACTCCAAGATGTGGTATTGCTAAACAGAGCGAGTAGACTTGACTGATGTGAACAGCTCCATTTAATAATGAAATTAAATCTGATCCTATGACGATAGGCAAAACATTGGTACCTAAATTATGAATACATCAGTAATATTACAATTGAAAGACATAATCCTTGATAGCAAAATTTCTGCAAAGTTTCATAACCAATTACTGTTAACTAGGCCATAGCCCACTATTCTTTTTTACATTATCACCCGTTTTCAGCCCGTGGCTGGGTCAGTTCAAAAAAATGCCTCCACCTTCCTCCATCCTTTCACCATTATTCTCCTCTAACTTACACACTTTGTTATCTACTCCTCCCATCTCTCTCTTGGCTTCCCTTGCCGTATTTTTTCCCTACATACTTCACTTCCATCATTTTCAATCCTTATTACATGTCCATATTATCTCAGCCTTGCTTTCTCTACTATCTCATGCACTCCCTGTACTCCCACTCTTTCCCGAATAACTTCATTCCTAATCTTGTTTCTCTAGTCTCTTTCACATTCAATGCCCATGTTTCTGCTGTATATGTGACAATGAGTACAAAGTACACCCTGTACAGCACTTCCTTACACTTGAAGAACCCTTCTCTTCTCTATAGCAAATCTCTTACACTTATATAACACCCTCTCCCCCTCTTCTCATTAGATTCTCTCAATCCCACCCTTTTCCTCAATCATGCTTCCAATATATTTTATGTTCTGTACTTTTCTCAGCTCTACTCCTTCCAACCTATAACTTTATTAGGGCTAATCCTCTTCCTTATCATCACCATCACTTCACTCTTTGCCATGTTGAATTTCATTCTCTTTCACTCCCTCATTCCATTCCTGTACTTTCTCTTCCTTCTCCCCCCATACCATCAAGTCATCAGCAAACATCATGGCTTTCATTCTTTCCTCCACGACTTTTCTTGCCACTTTATTCATGACTATTTCTATTACCATTAAAAATATTAGTGGTGAGAGGGCACTCCCTGCTTCACTCTATTTTTTATTTGAAACCATTCCGTTCTCTCTGTCTTAACACAAAACTCATGTTATCCTCCTCATACCTTCTTTAACTTTGACCTCCATCGTTTTCCAAACTTTATTTCTATCCACACTTTCCGTATGGTTGATCCTAATGTGATTGCGGGTTTATTAAACTTTTGTTACGTGGATGCCAGGTAAGGCGATGCTTAAATTATGTATTCATGTAAATGAAAAATTACAACATGGACACGAGAATCGAAACTGGGATCTTTTGGATCTGTGTGCTGTGTACAAACCACAACCTCCACCCATTGCTTCTCTCCCACCCTCATTATTTAAAATTGGTTGGGGAAAAAATAAAATTAAAATACATAAAACAAAAGACGTGTGCACCGAAATAATAAGACTGAAAAACTGGATACAAATATATTTGTCAAAAAAGCACGGTCCCCTGATTATTTAAACTACAAAGGTTTAGGTTTAGATGGTGGATGGAGGAGGTAGAACTATATCAAGTTTAGTTTAAATAACTAGGGAAATAAGTGAAATAATTCAAGAGAAAGTTTATTTGAAGAAAAAAAAATCAGAAATATAAAACAAAGAAAATTTGCCTAAGGCAGAAACAATAAATAATATGGACACAATTAAACATCAGTCTACATATTATATATCGATATACACACATCCCACAGTAGAGAATAAACATGAAACATAAAAAAATATCAAGGAAAAAGGGGGAGGGTAAAAAGGAAGTGTATCCACACACATGAACAAGAGGTCTATTATTCCCATCTTATATTTAAATTTTACACAACAGTGACATATTAAAGAATAGAAAAAAAAAGTGGAGAAAAATAACAATGACCTAACAAGGGTCCCCACACTGCCTCCCTAAGAAAAATCTTATTTTCGCACAACAGTGGCAGTCACCTGAGATAATAAACAAATTTACAATCCCACTTATACAAGGAATCTATCTACCCATCTCTGTCCAAAACTGTGGATTTAGATATATGTAAAAAAAAAGAAGATAAGGTTGGGCTTCTGAAATAAAATGTGATTACAATAAAAATCTGCAGGCACTATTAACCGGCAAATTAAAATAGTTTGTCACAGAGACAGGATTATTACTTATAATAAACACACAAGTTTTGTCCACATAACAACAAGTTATAAAAATAAAAGAAAAGGTATTTATATTTTCCAGCTTTCGCCACTAGTTCACACCACCACCCAGTTAAGAGCATGTCAGAAAAAAGACCAAACACTTAATACTGTTCTTCCATAAAATAGATAAGGGAGTTTAACAAAATAATGCTGTCACCTAGCATTGCCAATGCTATGTGTGAAAAAAAAAGTGGAAAAATCACCCTCAGTACAGGAGTCAAACCTCGATCTCCCTAGTCCAGTCTATTGCAAGAGTGACGCCTAAGACTATGTGATCACCAAAGTGGGTATTTTTCACTTTATTTTGACTATGCTTCAGTTACAGTGCTTTCCATAGTGATAACATCCATATTATCAATAAATAATAATTTTAATCAACTACTGAGAGAAAATGAGTTAGGATTAATTTTTGTGGGTTAGTCTAAATCAGAGGTCCCTGACCTTTTTGTACCTTAGAGCACATTCAAAACTAACGGTAGTGCGGCGGGCAACATTCACTCTTTCAACTAAATTTATAGCCAAACATAATTCATAATGCAAATAACACACACACAAAAATACATATTAACATTTTAAAAATATGTTTATTCTGTGTTAATTTAGGCGACAAAGCTGGGTAGACCCATGTCAAGATATTTACAAAGTAAATGGGAAGTATTAGCATGGCATTAGTGAGTAGAATGATAGTTCCAAGTAATAAAGTAAACTTTGAAAATGAGCCGGCAAAGGAAGAAAAATGAGAGGGTGGGATTGGAAAGAGGGAGGCTTTCAATCACCAATGTAATGAGAATAGCATACCTGGAAATAAGGATAAACTTGATTTTTGTCGGAAAAGTGGCAGATTAAAATGATCTAGTCAAGAACTTTTCAGCCGTGGTCAAAAGAGTGGCAGGCAGACGCAAATGGCTCGGCAGGCGCCCATGGGCATAGGATTGGGGACCCCTGGTCTCAATTACTTGTGTGTGCAATACATTTGTGTGGTCCATTTCAGAGCAGTTATTAATCACGTGGCTTTATTCATAACTCATCATCATGAACTGTTTCCGGTCTGTTATCGGGTCTTTTTAGTAAAATGCCTCCATCCCTCTATCCTTCCAACACTCTCCTCTTCTCACTTGCGGTCTCTTCCCTACATACTTCCATTAATATTCTTGGAATCCTCTCCCCTTCCATCCTCATTACATGTTCATACCATCTCATCCTTGCTTCCTCTACTATTCCATGTACCTCCTGTACACTAACTCTTGACCTTACATCTGCATTCCTAATCCTATCTCTTCTGGTGACAACTAGTAAACTCCTCAAAAACTTCATTCCTTAAGCTTTTTCTATATCTATAAATGCCATTATCAGATCCTTTCCAAACTCCTATCTCTTTTACATCCACTGTCTAATTCCAAATATTAAATCTATCTCTCTGAATCCATTTTGTTCCTCTCCATCTTACCTCCACGCTTTTCCTCATTCTCCTTTCCACGCATTGCCACATCAGTGTTATGCCTCTATAATTTCCACATCCCTTCCCAGAATATTGGTACTATAATACCTTTTGTCCAATCCCATGGCACTTTCTTCTCCCCCCACATTGCCGTTACTACTATTTTATTCATCACTATAAACCTATATAAAATAAGCAAAAAGAGGATACTTAATTGTGAATGTTGTTTGTTCGTATGTTAGAGCAATTTACCCTAGGGTTTACAATAAATGTAAGATAGTAGAAAAGTTGTCAGTGTAATAATTGTCTAAGTCATTTAACTATTACACAGGCTTGTGTGATTACATAATCTTGATTGTAGTTAGAAAATTCCAATCTAGTCAAATTGTGATTAATTATATCAATAACACTTAAATTATAATCTAATCTCAGCATTAAGACTTATTGAATATGTTGTGTCTATTGTAAAACTTTAATTCTTATAAAGATAATAAAATATGTAATTAATATGCAAGTAGTAAAGTTTTGTGTGCATTCATAAAACAATAAGCAACATGGGTCAGAACTGCTTGGCATTTAAACTAGCTATAAATTATACAAAAAAATTAAGGAGACTCCCTTAGGTTAAATAACATAGGAACTGTGGAAATAATCATGATGAAAATCAATATCATTTTATGCACCTTGTTCATCGTCATTAACAAAAAAATAGAAATGTATTAATGTTAAATATTTATATATAGTCATGTGATCCACATATTTCAATTTTTATAGATAATATAAACAGCTATGAAATAAATTAATAATAAAATAAATTGTTTTATTTTCTTAAAAGTTCCTTCCTTGCAAAATCATACTATAATTTAGTAAAATATCGCTTTATGAAGAAAAATCATACTATAGCTTAGTAAAATATCGCATTATGAAGGAATATTTATAAAAACCATTACTCAAAATAGTTTTTGTTCCATTAAATTCACCAATCTGCCAGTTTAACCTTTTATAATATTTTTTAGGTTGGTACATGCCATTGTATTTTATCTTCAGCTTTTACTTTTGTCAGATGTGTCGATCTAGAACAGGGATTCTCAGCACTTTTTGTTTGGAGGAACCCTTAAAATATTTCATGAAATCTCGAAGATCCCTAACCTGGCTACATATAAGTTCAGAAGGGATAAATTACAAAATATGTGTGTAAACCAGTAGGGTTGGTATATAATATTAGTCGATGCTTTTGAATAAAATATCTCAAGATTATGTATTGTCTATATTTACTAATTACTGCCTATTAACATTCTTACCAACCTCATTTAACATTGTTGCCAACAGCCTTCTCTTAATCTTCTTCGAATACACGAGTTCTCAAAAATATTTAAGTTCTCTAATTGGGAATTGCCGATCTAGAAATTCAAACAAAATAATGAACTGTCATTACTAGCAATTTTAAACTACAATATTGCCTAAAAGGTCCAAAGTATAGATATTGAATTAAAGACATAAAAATTAATCTTTTTTCACATGTATTATATGTAGAAAAATCCCCAACAAACCGAATTCCAGAAACCGGTTAGGTTTCCTTTGCAAGAAATATATTTGCCCTAATAATGCTTGGAAGTAAAAACATTTCGCATTCATTGCTAACAGAAAAAAAAACTTTCTCTAGTCATAGCTAGCTAGGCCTAATAAGATTATATTTTGCATTTAACAGTTCTTGTTCAATAGGAATTTATGTATCTAGTCATTTTTTTTATTGTGTTTAAAATGTTTTATCATTAGCAGTGTATATGTAACCAATATACTATATAATAATTATTAAATGTCTACTTTATTTCATATGTAAAGCTTACTGAAATAATCTTAAGAAAAACAATGATATTCAAATTAGTGTGTCAAGTCGTGTGATGTCACTTTTGATGGATATTATCAATACCTATAAAATGTTATCAATATTGGCCACAAAAAATATGGTTGTTTCTCCTAAGATGTGCTCCAAATGCCCATTCATTATAAAATCAAGGTATGCCTTAATTTTAATACCATGAAAGATTATATTTATTTAAGCTTTTATTTCCAAAGGGGCTGTCCTTAGCTTTTTTTTTATGATTTTCGACAACCATCCCCACATAAGGGATCGTAAGATTTTCATTACATGACATCTTCCTTTCTTCTGTCTTCTATAGTAGTAACCATCACACACACATTTGAACACAAATAGAACAATATTTCGGCATTGTTGCCTTTATCAAAACTTGTGTGTTTATAATATTTAGAGAACATTGTGAAGAAGAAGAAAAAGATAAGGAAAGTACAATAGAAATAAAAGGCAACAATGGCGAAATATTATTCTGTGTGTGACTACTTCTACTATAGAAGACAGAAGAAAGGAAGATGTCACCTTTGTGCATTGGATTATTCCCACATTTTCCCACTTTTCTTAGATCGACTTTCTTCATTAAATTTACTCTTAATAGTTTATTTTTCCTTTTTCTTTAGTTTTATCAGTTTCCTTTATTATAAAGTGAGTAATGTGAAATTTTAATAAAATCATGTGTAACACTTGTGTGATTAAAATATTTATTACCTAAGAGGATTGTTTTTTCTTAGCCTATCATAAACATGTATGCTGTCTGCCCCTTGTAAGAAAATACTGAAACTCCTTACCTAATTTAATGACAGCCCGGCCTCATATATTTTTTTATGTTGTGTGTGTTTAAGGTATCCAATTTATAAAAACAATTGACAAGCAATAAGGTGCAAATATGATGAATTTATTAAATAGAACAGGTCTAGAAGCTACACATTACAAAGATCATAAAATCTTTATCAAGAGATAAACAACGTAATGCCCTCCTGGCAAACTTAACATGGAAACTTAAATAATTCACACACTAAAATTAAGTTAAAAATAAAAATCACTTCCAATTTGTTTTGTTTGCACCTGATAATCCTAATTAACATTATTTTATTTGTAAATGATTTGAATTCTTTCAAATCTAGTTTTAACAAGGTGATGACTGCAAAGTGAAATGCACACAGAAGATTCCCACGAAGCTAGTAGATGGCCGGGTAACATTTATAGCCACGGCTACTGAAAATAAATAAGAAAAATACACCTTATTACTTCATTGACTCTTTCAGATGTCTGCCAATCCTGAGACTTCTAATTTAAGAGCCACAAGAGGTATACAGGTTGAATTTTACTACAAAGCTTAAATCAGGTGGAAAAGACAAATGGTCTTGACCTCTATTCAGCCTACAAGTGTTATGCCAACATGTTTATCACTTTAAACTAGAGATGTCAACATCAATTTTCACTGGTATCAAAAGAATCTATCTTAATATTATGTTTTTCGTAAACTTGTTTATTTACTCTGACTAACCAGAAAACGGTAGTTCTGCATCTAAATGAAACGGGAAAATCTTAAAATTGGGAAGTTTTTCTTGTCTTTTATTAGTTATGTGACATTTAATTTAACTGCCCTCGTTTATGTACTCAACATAACCATTCAGTTCTAATGATCTTGTATGGTGTGGACCAATTTGTTTGGTTATACATTAAATATTTTGAACTTGTTCTAAAACCACTGCTTCACAGAAAAATTGCTAAAGCATTTGGGATTGAACCCGGAACCTCTGGATCTGTAGCTAAGAACTCTGACCCCTAGACCACAAAGGTGGCGTGTGTGTGTGTGTGTATTTCTATTGTTATGTTGGATGCATGGAATTTTTTAAATGTTGAGGAATTGAATAATTAAGGTTAAAGTTTAAGAATGGTGAAATCTCTACTTTAGAATTTTATTTCAGAGAAAAAGAAAGGTTCTAAGGCAGAAATATCCAATCCAACAAAGGAGATAGGCAAGTGATCTTATTTTCATTTATTAAAAAATAGGCACAGTTACCTTAAAATCAATGTGGTTAAACCCAGTGGGATTTTAACTTTGAACTGGTCACCATCAAACCATACAAATGTATACTCAAAAATAGAGATTCCCTAATTATGGCCTAGGGACGTTTTGACAATTTTGTTTGAAAGAAAAAAATTATTTCAATAATGATGCTCCTGTAACAATACACAAAATACCTATAATATGCCTAAAGTAGGATTGGATTAACCGAATAAAATCAGCCACATGGTGTATAATTCCTCAACACTAGCTAGCCACATTTCAGGGTGTCTGTTGAATAGAGGGGCTGAAATGATTTCTATTTGGGGGGGTGAGGGGGTTGGATGCACAACTTATATCTATTCATGTTTGATAATGGTTATAATCTGTGTGTGAATGTCTCTTTTTTTTTGATCTGGGCCATCTAGAACTTTTAATATTCTGATGTAGCCTCCGCCCAGGAAGATTGGGGACCCCTTTCCAGTACATTGGTAGGTCTACTATTTAAACCAATAAAGTGATGGTAGCCTGATTCATAGTCTAGATTTAAATTACGTACAGTGGTAGTTGATATATAGTCAAACACTGAGAATTGTGTTAAAAACACATAAAGAGTTGAACTTGTGTAAAATATTTTAAGAGGGAAAAAGAGAGGAACAATAAACCAATTGTATGTAGGCTACACCATATTTTTAGGTAGTAACATTCAAATCAGTATTTTTCAACTAAATTACATAACAAAATACAGTTGATGATGTGTTTTGAATTCAGCTACATGGCTAACCTTTTAATCCAATGCCTTAAAACACTAAATTACAACAGGCCTAATATGCACCTGGATGTGAGGCTTGTTTACAAGAGAAAGAGGAGCTTAAGTAGGAGGATTCAAATACTGTTATGACTTGAAGAAAAGAAGAAAATTGTAGGAGCTGGAGACAGAGGACAGGGCACATTTGCGGTTTAAGTTCACTGACAAAGGGGAGGGGCGTGTAAGAAATAATAATGTTTGGTTTCATAGTGCATAATAATTGTTCCTAAAATAATATATGGTAAACTTCAACACTGTGTGATGCTTATATGAGATACAGAGGGTGGTCAATACTACTGTAAGAAGGTTCAAGGACACCTAAGTATACCCCTCCTACAATAGGAGATGGGTGACAGCTAGCTGGAGGTCCTTTATTGCAAACATAAGCTGAAAGTATCTAATGTCAACCTATTTGGAAATAATTAATGATAATATAGAATAACTAAGAAAATAATAATAATTTCCTAATAGGTTGACACTGGTGTCTTATCAGCCAATGTTTGTGATAAAGAACCCTCTGCTGGCTGTCTTATCACCACCCCTCCTATCGTATATTAGACATAGCAAACATGCCAAATAATGGTAAATTGATGCTAATCAAGATATTCTGATGTTATTCTAACAAAGTTCGAAAGACTGTCATAATATTTGTAAAGACCACAAAACCAGCAAAAAAACTGACCACTTTAAAAACTAAACTTGTTGCTAACAAAACATAAGTTTTAACGTTACCTAATGAGTTTGCATTACTTAGAAGAAATAAAATTTGATTTGATTCATTTTATTGCTTCTATCACCTCAACTCATTTTCGGCTTATTGGTTTTCACAACAGATGGTATATCAATCGTCCTCTAGGCCGACCCCAGAGACTTCGTCAATCGGACCACCTCCCTAGTTTTGCACTGGCCGGTCGTCGAACAGGGGTAAGGAAGCTCAATGTCCTGTACCTTTTTCCCACATTTGTGTGTTCTCCTAATGTCTCTATTCTGTGTTAGTACCTTAGTGTAGTGTATCATCCTAATCCTTGCTACATTTCTATACCTACCCTGTATTTTTTTTCTGTCTGTCCACAAGTGGGCAGTACTAATATTTATAACCACACCAGTAATTTTTATTTACACTATCCTTTAGTTTTTTCAACACCAGATGGGCAGATACTGCCCGCTGCAAAAGTTTATTTCATTTTCACTCCAAGGTTATGTATGGAATTGTCATCGTAGCCGTGGTGGTGTACTAATATTTTCCCCGACCAGCTCTACCAGGGTCTTCCCATCTCCTTTTTACTTTATGTTTTGTCTACATCTGGTTCTTTATTCTCCTATGTTTTCTTTTAAATTTATTTGTACAGTTGTATGTTTTTAAGGTTCTTGTCGACCCATAGAGGCGACAGGACATTTTTTTATTATATTCCCGCCCATGGCTCTCTGGCAAACCTACTATCAGCCCCTGTCAGGCTGCTACATTTTTTCTTGTTCAATGTAATTATGAGTTCAGTGGGGATCAACAATCAAGAGCCCCTCGGGGGCTGGTGCTCGTTATTTGTATTCTGTGTTAGATGACTAGTGTTACAACAAAATAAAATTCATATATACAAACAAAAACAAAATGTCATGTGCCAGATTGTAACTTTTGAATCACCATTAATTACTATATTTCGGAAACATGGTGTGAACAAAGCTGAACAAAATTGCAAAAGCATGGAAATTTATTTTACCGATAGTTCTTATAGTAGTCTAGCATTTTAAAAGACAAATTAAATCACCAGCTTATTTAACAAGTATGATCTTTAAAGAACTTACCTCTTCATGGTAAAATATTTAGATCTGTCTGATGATGAGGTTCTATTTCTCAGACTTGTCCTTACTTTCAACACTCGTCGACTCAGGTTTGTCTTTTCCCTCAACTTTGTCATCGAGAGATGTAATTTCTACTTCTTTCGGCTTGACTTTGTCTGCCAAAATATTGACTGGAAGTTCTTCCTTACTGGCTTCGTCAAAATTCTCTACAAGCTCCGGCACTTCATCATCCTCATCGATACTAGCTTTTCCACCAGCCGCACTATTGGCAACACTAGATGCCAAACGCTTCAATTGAGTTAGACCTTCTGGACCCAATTGACTCAAAATTCCGGGCAACATTTCTGTGATCTGTTTATTTTCGCCATGGCCGGTTATGGCAAAAGTGTTGGCCGCTAGCGAGGCCTGAGCCTTAGGGTTGTTGAAATGTATCACTGTGCCGTCATCTTTAATCATGTTTACCTCCTCAATTCCAGGTATGGTATTTACAGACAGCTTCTTTAAGGAACTCTGAAGCTTTTTGTCGTCTGTAGCAGCAGTAGCATGAACGACCTTCTTCTTTCTGCGTGGTGTACCTTTCCCTCCAATACGTACTTGGGCCTGCAGTTTCTTCAGCTTTTCTTGATTCATAGTTCAAAATAACACCGGAAAATGCAAGTTCACTAACTGTTCACCTTCTAAACACAACGTATATAAAATTACTGTGAAACTTAACTCAGAAATCGAGTTATAACTAACTTTAATCTATTGAAATAAACACGTGCTTTACAAGGTAACCATCGCGTGAGAAGAAAATGGATGCCGGCAGACGGGAAACATGACCCGTTCTCTTTGCTTTATTTATTGATAGCCTTCAACAAGCGTAAAGTTACAGCCAGTTGACGATCAATTGTTCTTCATAACATGAATAGAGAAACTAAAATAAAGTCTGCAATGGGAAAATGGTAACGTTCTATATATTTTCGGTATATCTGTGAAATAAACCGATAGAAAAATGGAAAATGAATTGCACAAAGTGTTATATAAAACTATGTGTATTTACTAGCACTAAAATATTGCAAGGTTAGTTTGCATGTTTAACTAAATAGCAAAGTCGTTTCATGAAATAAATTTTGAGAGAGGGTGAGCCCGTGTTTTACCCAACTCTAATCATTTCGAAATTAGAAAAATTCACAAGTGGCAAAGAAGAGTACAAAAAAAAGCAATTGAGGGGCTGGAATTGGATATAATTTTATATTATGCTAGCAGCATTACAAGGCTGCAACAGTAAACAAGTCAGTAAGAAGCTATCAGAATGGAATAGCCAAAAGGAACCTAAAGAGTAACTAGGTTGTTTTTATGACAACCTACATTTATATTAGAGCTAGTTATCATCTTCCTATAATCATAAAAATCCTTGAAAAAGTAAATATAAAGCTAAATCCTCAATATTGCTACCCCACCCAAAACACAATTCAACCCCAAGGTTTGAAACCACTGCTTTATTATAACACACTTGGAAGCAATATTTAACTAGTTAGCTACCTTAGCTGTAGAACTCGCTTGTCACTTTATCAACAGAAAAAATTAATTTGGCCATGTTTATTTAAAAACATTTTCAAATGTAAAATAAAGTATTGAAAAATGTAATTTATCGATATTTCTACAGTATTTTGATACCTGTCTGCCAATGTGCTGCTTCATAACCTCATGGAAATCGCCCAAAAATGTTATAATGTTAGTAAGTCAATAAACTATTGAAAACATATTGTAATTTAGCGCATGAGGGTGAAGGGGCTTCCCCTAACATTTTATTAAATAAGTTATGGCAGATTCGAAATCAGCACTCTAAACAATATGGTTATACAAAATTTCATCCAAATCGAACACTAAATAACGAATTTAAAAATTTATCTCAAATTTTAAAATGTATCCTAACTTTGAACATGTTAAAGGGTGAAAAAAAGCACTTAGTTTTTGTTTAAAGTAGTCTACTTGATTAAATGAAAAATTATAGGAGTTGTAACAATGTAACACAGCCATATTACTCTTCTTCCTTCATTGTTTCTTTGAGCCTATTTAAATTTCTTTCATAAAAGCTTATTTTAATAAACACTGAAATAAGATACATCAGTTCAATTCAAACTAGTAGGGATACTTGCTTGAAAAATTAATATGTATGTCAGAAGTCAAACATTAACACTATCCTCAATGTCTTCACTTCATCAGTTAGAGCTTTCGGTAAGAAAACAATAAAACGTTACCGAACATTTACGGCATATATATGCCCTCAAAATTTAATAAGGCCCTAATTAAGGCATTGTTTGTACAACATAATAATTTGATTCATAAAACTGTGACAGTTTAGCAACCATGAAAGTCACGACTAAAAACACTAAACCATAAACAAAACATTGGTTGACAATTATGCCACTTCAAGCATTGCTGGCTGAGTTAAATTTTGCTACTGGGTAGCTCATGTTTCCTTATGTTTCGTTTCCATACCACATTCAGCATAGACTCACTGGCCGTTGTCTCTGCCTACTGACAACGGCGCTACTAGACCACTTGATTAAAGCGTTCTACAATATACTAGAGAAGGAATCAACTTTCAACGTTTGATGGTTTTTGAGTTTGGGAAATTTTGTAGAGTAGGGATTAACCAATGGGATATTTTTTTAATTTGTCTGTACAAGTCTATGGTTAAAGATTTTCATAATAGAAAGTAATGGGGTACAGAATACGCCTAGAATTGCCCAACTCCAGTCCTCAAATCTCACAAAATTCCCAACTTTCAAACTTTTAACCAACATGGGTGGGGGGGGGAGGTTAACTCCCAGCCCCCAGCGCGACGCCCCTGGTAGCAAGTTGAGTTTGGAACTGAGAAGAGATCGGATGAAATGCTACATTTGGAGCAGAAACTTGAACTCTTAGGAAGATGGGAAAGAAATACTGGCAGAGCTTTGAAATGTGGTGCTATAGAAGATTAGAGAAGATCAGGGGGACAAATGAAGTCATAAGAAGAGNGGGGGGGGGGGGGGGGGGGGTTTAACACGATGCCCCTGATAAATAGTAAAACTCAAGAGATTAGGCTATAGTGTAATCAATCAAAGAAAGACTGCTACCTTTCAGAGTACCTACTGTATAATGTGATACCTTTATTTGATGTCAACATTCATAAAATTGTACTGTAATGACGATCTGTTCAAAATTGAAAAAATAGAATAAAGTTGTTTTTTTTGCAAAATAAATGCTATACTGGGATATATTTGGCAAATAAAACAGCTTATTATTTTAACTAAGAGTTAAATAAAAATATCAACCTTCAATGGCCAATCTAAGCATTCCTAAAAACTAGTAAATTTTTTTTAAAAAAACATAAATTTGCTGTAAAATGATAGCTGAGAGGTTTTTTTTATAGGTCATACGTTAGAGTACCATGGAGTAGAAGGAGAGGACTACCCATAGGACTACCAAAGAAGATTTTGGATAATGAAGTGGGGAGTAGTGGGTAGAAAGGAGACGCTGGAGAAGCTTCCAAACCAGCGTTGTCAAATGTAGGTTCTGGCTACAACTTGTAATATAATTTTAGCACCTTTATACTCCAATATTTGGATATTTAAAAAAAAAAAAACAATATCCTTTGTCTCTGCTACAAACCAACAAAACTATGCATTAATTATTATTAGTATATCATAAAAATATGTAGAAATGATCAATATTGTGGACCCAAACACTAGTATTGACATTGTTTACTTTAAGAGCTTCTTTAGTTGTGGTCTTTTAATAAATATGATTTTAAAGTTTCGTGCTGAACAAAATGCAATCAATTCTAGGTCCGTATACTATCAATAGACTAAAGCGCTAACAGCCCTGTTCAAAAAAGACCTTTAGCCAGTGGCTGGAGAGTGGAGACGGACCACGTTGTTGATTACTTGTTTTGATGTTTAGTTTTTTCAAATAATCAGTGGAAAACATGGTTGATGTAACCTCTTCAGTTACAATTTCTGATGAAGATTTTGTGGTGTTGTGTGCAAAACAATTTTTAAAGAGTGACATTTATCGTGCGAAAGCATGGATGATGACTGGAAAAACTCTTTTTTCAGAAAATTTTGGAATCCAGGTAAGTCTCGCATATTTTGTTTCTTAAAGTATAAGGAAGGTTATGTCTACATTTTACTTAAATGACGATTGCCTTTAAGACTTTCCCACACACAAACTATGAAAAGACAATTATTCACCGATGAGCGATTCAATAGTTTTATCGTTTGTTTATTTAATCATTTACAATAAGGTAATTTGACAATGAAGCATATTTAAAAGTCATTTAGATCTTTTGAGTAGGCCTATATAGCATCTTGGATGTAGACAAAGGGGAAAGGGGGGCAGTGGCCTTGGATAGCTAACATGGACTAGGCTAGCTCTTATATTATTTTGTTTGGTTATACTGCCAGGAACTCACTTAGTGACCAAATGAACTAGGGCACTACTATCGTGTTAGACTGGCCTGCTGAAGACAGGAAGATAGGAGTTTAAATCCGGGTTGGGTCTACTTAAGGTGGTTTTTCTTAAACATTTTCCCACTTATTCCAGGGAAATGTGAGTAGATTACCACTAAAATGCTTCCTTCCTCATCCCAACCCCATATAATGTGCTTATTACCTGATCAGTCAGTAACACATGATGATCTGACTTTTTTTTATATGTATGTCAGTGTAGAGTGTCATTCAGCTCTCTTTGACAAAACTAATTAGATAAAGAAGGACAGCATACGTTGTCATTGAGCATAGGCCTACTTCTTCCCACCACAGCCTACACACTGGCGTGTGTGCGAGGGAATGTATGTTTCCCGTCCTCAACGGAATATAATTTGCGTACAAACACTTGCCCACAACATCTATTTCTGTTGTTCTGTTGTTCTGTTGTAACAGTTTTTTAACACTTTAAACGGTTTTTATAGGCATACATCTGCCTGCATGTTTATGGGCAAATGTATGTCAATGTGTGCTAAGATTTAAAATGCACTGCATTTAAGAATGCTTGGAAGGGGTGTTATCAGTTGCATTTTTGTTTTTAAATATTTCATATACAATACAGTTTTTATTTAGGTAATTTAGCACTGTACAGGTGACCTGGTGGTCTAGGGGTAAGGTGTCAGACTTCTATGCTGGCGGCCGGGGTTCAATCCTCGGTCCGGGAAAAGATTTATCTGATTACCAAACCCTTCCTTAACCTCTGACAAGACATCTTGTGAATTTGAGGAATTCCAGGCCTCCACTGTGGTTCGGATTCCACGTTAAACTGTAGGTCCTCCATTTCATCTCACAATCACCCTACCACTACACATTAGCATAAGTGCGTATAACCTGAACAGGTAGTAAGACGCGGTGATAATAATAATAATAATAATAAGCACTGTACAGTATTATTCTTTTATAAGAAATACACAAAAATCATAACGTAGCCCAAGTTTACCTGTTTCACATGAAACCGCTCACTATAACTTAGTACAATTCTATCATGTTGACTATACGTATTTTCAAATGACATTCTGATGAAGTGCTTGTTTGGGATTCGAGTCCCATTAAATTTGGATGACCAGGGTTCTAATTCCTGTCAGGGTGTCATTTCTCTATATTCACACAATGTGTCTGTAAGATCTTACTGTACACTACAAAGTATTTTCATAAGAGCTTTTTTTTTGCTGCTTAAAATAAAGCATTTTATATTAAACTAAGTAGCCCGTTGGTTTTTTTAAATTAAAACTCAACATTGTATTAATGGTAAATACAAACAGCCTGCATTTTTTAACTAACTTGAAATATCTCATAACTTAAAGCTATTAAACTAATTTTATCGATCCAAACAATTATATTAGACTTATGTAGTACATTGAATCATAAGGAATTGTTTTCTGTTGAAATGTTTAATTAGCCTTGTGTTACTATTAAACCTCATATTAAAATTATAATTTAAAATATATTCTGTGATTCAACATGCTATTATGAAATACACAAGTGAGCAATTTTATTGTTTTCTTATTTGCAGTTTGAAGCCTATCATATTCAAAAATCTATACTAAATACTCAAGAGGCTGCCAAATGTTTCAGTGAAGTGTAAGTAAGTGAAATGCCAATATTTTAATGACGAGCTAAGTTTAATTGTGGTACAACTGTAGGTTTAAACCAAAGTTCAATTTTACTGACAAACATTGGCAAAAGGTAACTGCTACTACCACCACCATTTATTATTTATTTTTTGTCGCTGTTAATAGCCATCAAACATAATAAAACATGATTTGACAGATGACTAATGGCAAGTGCTATGGGGGTGAAGCCTCAAAATATCTTAAGTCAAAGCTCAAATTTAAACATTTCTGGAAGCAATTTGGTGTCCTATAATTCTTTTATTGTAATTAAGAGTTCAGTGTATATTTATCCCACACATAAACAAATAATTATTGATTGAATTAATTAACAACTTATATGCCACAGGTCATAATGCTTGCCCAGGCCTTTTTAAACTATTTTAAGGTTTGAAGTGGAGGGTGTAAAACACCTTGGAGGATGACATGTGTTTAGTTGGAGGAAAATATATAAAACACAGAAATAATCTAAGCTTAAAAGTCTTAAAGTTACTAAACAATTCCAAACAGTTGGTGTTAAAAATCAGCTTATAAGTTCAGTGCAACCAACAACGTCCAAGATTCGCTGTTTTCCTTATGTTACCCGATTATATGTGATACTTATACTTATGAAATGAGCAATAATTTTAATGTTGCACATGATTTATTTAAAGAATTACACCTACGGTACTGAGAATATGATATAAAATGACTGGCTGTTAATCTCAGTTTTCTAGATTGGAGCCGCTACTTTTTTGTTCAAGTAGCTCCTCATTTACTCTCATGAGTCTTAGTTGACTCCTTTCCAGACTGAATTACCTTCAAAGCAAATTTATAACCATCAGGGATAGAACCCAGAAACTTTGAAGCCAGGAACTGTGACCACTAGAGTGTGGACTATGTCAAAAACGGGATTTACATTTGCTTAAACTTTTACCATCCCTATTCTTACCACATCAGGGAGGAATATGTGTATAGCCCGTATTGGTAGTAAGACACAAAATAAAACACTTTCAATAGTTTAGCACTCTTCATCATTTATAAAATACTGTGGAACAATGATTATGTTCTAGGTGCGAGAAATTCTCCAGCAAGCCTGAGCTATGGCAGGAGGTTGAAGCTCTCACTAATTCATTGCGTTTCAACAGTTTTGAGCCAGAGGCAGTTTTTTTGCGTGAGATGTTTGGTTACCTTTCTCAAGGTAGGCCCTTATGAAGTACCAACCAACCTTGCTACCAAGGTTTTTATTCTGAGCTCTCATGGACTAAAAAAAAATTAACCTAATTGATTTTAAATGTGTGTTTTTTTTAATCACTACATATATAGAGTTTGATATTAATTTTATTTAATTGTCAAGGTTCTAAATAAAAAGACATTGCATGTAAGAGAAACTAGGAAAGTGGAGGGCAAGGGAAGGAAGTTTGTGAGTAGCTGTCACGAGGAGAAACAGGATAAAGAAGGAAGTTATCCAGAAAAGAGTGGGAGTACATGGGATATTAGAGGAAGCAATACTGAGATGGTACGGACATGTAATGAGGAGGGAGAAGAAGAGGATGCCAAAGAAAATGATGGAAAGGAAGTATGTAGGGAAAAGACTACAAGGGAGGCCAAGAAAGAGATGAGAGGAGCAGATTACATAAATTGTGCAAGTTAAAGGAGAAGAATGGAAGCACTTAAGGGAGTAATAATGGTTTGAAGGAAAGAGAAAGATGAAGGAATTTTACTAAACTGACGCGGACACAGGCTGGAAACAGTTGATGATGGGGATTTGGTTGTTGGTATAGTAACTAAGTTGCCTAAATTTATTATTTTTGGTCGTTTGATTCTATATTATACATGTTGTGGACCATTTAGAACATGTCTGGATATAATCTACATTAATACATAAACTAGCTGGCCTTTTGACACAACATACATCAAATTTACAAAAATAGCTTTCAACTGAAGCCTTTAGATTTTAGAAATTCAAATCAAAAATTCTAATATTCTGGATAGAATGTTCTAGTTTAAATCCCAGATTAAATATCTCCCCCTTTAAATAGTTTTGAAATTTAAAATTTTTGAGCACATCCTCGGTGGATA
The DNA here is from genome assembly GCA_901482245.1 of Timema douglasi. Classification (NCBI taxonomy): domain Eukaryota; kingdom Metazoa; phylum Arthropoda; class Insecta; order Phasmatodea; family Timematidae; genus Timema; species Timema douglasi. The sequence goes on along the minus strand of CABEEJ010002325.1, from coordinate 14,227 downwards.
TAAGCTATAATTTATAAACTAATGAGACAGTTGGGAAGAACACCGGTGTCGAAGGGGATCACCTCACATTTTAAATACATAACAAAACAGCCCTCAAAAAGCGAAGAGAGGTTTACCTTAAAGAGATAAAATATATTAAATAAAAACACTCCTCTTTGAATATTATTGAAATTAACAATTCTGTAGCACATCCTGCTGCATAATTTTTCATATTTAAAAAAATGATGAAAATCGGTTGAAAAGAACAGAGGATCACTATCGAATGGAATCATTTCATATTTTAATTATATACCTCTAGTTATTAATTGCAAAATTATGTTTCATTTATAAACTTGAAAACGTATTAAAATATTTTTTGGTTTGGTTTATTTTTTGGAGGCATAACTTACATAGGTAAATAATGAACTTTATGAGATTGTCAGAATCCCTTAAAACCCTTCAAACTTTTGTTTTCTTACAGAAGTTCAACATAAATTGCTTTTGATGACTGCTGACAGAAGTGAAGACACAATGGATCACTGCCGGCTTCTTTTATTGCTGTTGCAGAGGTTTCCTCAGTCAGTCTCGGTGCACGGGGTACGAGCTTTGCTTTCAAGTGTTCTTTGGTCTATACTGACATTCATTTGATGCTTTGGACATGACATATTTATTGATAGCAAAATAGCTACACATATATCCACTGATCAGCGTTATTATTATTTCACAATCATATAATACTAATATTTCTGTAAAAAGTAGACCTGGCTTCCTTCGTGTTCTTATCGTTCGTTATTACAGTTTTAAGATTTCTCTTTGGAGTTGATATTTTCATCTTTGCTTGGTGATAAAGTTCAGAAAACAAATTAAGACTATCACTGGCATCACTAGGGTTGGTGTCACCCATCTCGCTTTGCCTAATTGGTTAACTTATTTTCAATACTGTCATTACATGTCTCTCTTTATGTCGTGACAAGAGTAAATATTATCAAATCCACATCACTTCTCTATAAAACTATTTAAAGTGACTGGAAAAAAGATAATTACTTTTGGATAACTTAAAAAACACAAGAATTTTGTATTAATAAACTAGTGGCAACCATGAAATATGATAAGCATTAGAGGCATATTTTACCACTTTGCTATGATTTTTTTTCCTATTATTTTGATTTTGTTCGTATTGATTTTTAATTGTTATAGAAAATATAAGCTATAGTTAACTTATAGCATGCTTTATTGTCCTGTTATGTCCTGTTATTATGATGTGTTAAACCAGCATTAATCATCTTACCTGATTCGAGGACCACATGGTCTAAGGCATCACTCTTGCAATAGATTAACTAGCTACCAATGATGGGGAGATCGGGGGCCTGAATCCCAGTCAGATGAGCTNTCCACCCTAAGGGGTGAAAAAGAGAGGGGGGGGGGGCCGGGGGCCCCAAACCCCGCCCGGGGGGCTGAGTCCCCCCCCCCCCCCCTGTGCAAATGTGGGCATATTTCCTCTATATTTAACCTTTCTTATTTGTAATCGAATTAGCGACATCATGTGTATAACCTGAATGGGTCCTAGTAAGCGACCCTGCTTAGAAAAAAATGAAAAACAACATGTTAACTACATAAGAGATCATCCAAAATTTGATATTTTTTTAATTCTTGAATTTAAACGTTTTTAAACTCTCCTTTCTTAAATATTATTTGAGGAGTTGAAGTTTATCATAAGGACATGTTCTTATTCCAGCCTAAGCTCTTAGAGACACTGATGACAGCAGAGAAACACAGTCACTACCAGAACTCGGTCAACTGTTACCGCAAGCTGCTCGGTGAGTAACTTGCAACTTTTAAATTAAATTATAACACCGTATCTTATTACCCTTTTAGGTTATACGAGCTTAATTACTAATTACTCTAATGAGCTAGAATTTGGGAAGGTTGAATTTAGAGGAAGTGAACCTACATTTATGTGGAGGGAGAGTGGAGAACCATTTAGTAAAAAACCACCCCAGTTTATATGACCGAGATTCGAACCTCGATCTCCCCATCCTCTGTAGTCCAGCTCAACACAAAACCCCTCTGTCACGACTTTGTCTGGATTAGAGATTTTCAAACTGTACTTCGCAGAGCCCTTGGGTATCTCCAATGCTATCTCAAGCTCTGTGAGGCAGTTTAATCATTAAATCACAATGTGATTCAAACTGTCTCTTTTTTTTGTAGCTATGTAATATAATTTTTAATTTTTCTAATTTCCAGTGGACTTTGTTAATACAAATAAAAAGCTGTTTGTATATATTTTTAAACTTATTAGTCTTCATAAAAAAGATTAACAAAATTCAGGGGAAGGGGGAGAGGTCAGAAGGGTGTGACATATGAGTCGGGAGTTTTAGGAAATGATCAGGGGAAATGTTGGGAATTCCATTGGTTAAGTTGAGTATACACCATGATTACAGTACTATATTATATATACTACAGTAATTTAAATCTACAAATCGAGTGTGTAAAACTATTGATTTTAATATTGTACAGTACTTTTCAACCATAAGTGCCTTAAAAAGATGAGTCAATCCCCACAATACACGCACAAGTTGTTGTTTGAAATGCTGTATGGACTGAGAGATGACTTTAACTGCAGGAGCTGCACATGCATATCTTTGCATGTCTGTAAATAAAAAGTATGAGTCTATAGTATTGTACATTCACAACACTCAGCAAAAGATATCTAACGTGATTTGGTTGTTTTAACACTGTTCAGTTTGTTTTTGTTTATTCTTGTTGTGTTTTATGATCAGTTGTGAATTTCTCTATTTATTATTGTAAAGTAATTTCGCTTGAAAGTTAAATATTAGTGAAAAACGGAAGGTAATGGTAGCGACAATGGAGGAAAAACTTAGCGCTATAAAAAGGCTGGATTCTGGAGAATTAGTAAAAACAAGTCTTTTGATTTGGGATGGACCCTCAAGATCTGAATTATCCAGCTTTTTTGCTATCCGGACCGACCGATTGTCACATTAGCCCGGATAGTCACGAGCCTAATGTATATTTTTTGTTGAGTGGTTTTTTATTAGCTGTTATTTATAATTAAAAATAATATTTCCATTAAAAAAATTTTTTACAAAAGTATTTACTATTAATAAAAATGGGTGTCATTCTTATTTTAAGAACATGTGTTTTTTCATATATTTCTCATATTTAAGTTTGTTTTGACTGGTGACATTTTATTATTAAAATAAACAAATATATACTCTTAATAATTTTAAGTTATAAATATACTCCAACTCAAGAGTTTTTTGAAATACTCGACTAGAATGAAAAACCCAAGCTCTCAGACCCCTACAATTACACTAATGTAAATATGAGGATGATTTGTTAAGTATACTCAGGGACAACCTGTCGACATTATGCAAACCTAGGCTACAAAGGTACTAAGGTTGCATTTCAACAAAATGTAACATATTTGGTGTTTAAAAAAATATTCATCTGAATTAAATAAGCTAACAATTTTTTCTAAATAAAGAAATAACATCTAAATACTATATCTAATATCAAGAAGATATTTTTTAATAAAGATTGGTTAGCACACATAATAACTTTTATGGCTTTATGATGCTTTGTAGGTGAATCATTTTGATATTTAACAAAAAGCTTTTGAAAATATCAAGGAAGGGAAGAAGAGATATTATTTTTGCACACATTAATCATTGATTTAATTTGTGAATTTTCCAGTGTGTGATTTACTTCCTCTACTAGTCAGCAGTTCGGTATCTCTTCCGCCCAAACAGTTGTTCAGACTCCTCAATAAGGCCATAGAGTTCTCTCTGAATTACCTCTTGTCACCCACAAAACTCATACAGGTAGTAGACAATTTTTTTTTTTTTAGCACCACGTCTTACTACTTGTTCAGGCTATACGCGGTTGTACTAACTATGCTAATGGGTTATAGATGAGGAAGGTTGAGGGAAATGTATTCACATTTGAATGGAGATAGAGGGGGAAACTGTTTTGGAATAAAATAATCCTTCAGTACATCTGATCAGGATTCAAACTCTGATATCCCTGTCATCTGCAGTCTAGTCCAACACAAGGGTGATGTCCTAGACCATGTGGGCAACGAACCAGGTGTGAAACAAATTACTCTATTGGTAGACATCTTACTGAATATTTAGTTAATTGTTATTGTGGAAGTGAAAGTTTTTTTAAAAATGTATTTTTGCCCTACAATTGTTTTATCTCGCTCATTTGTTTCCTATTATATTTGGAAGAAACATATAAAAGGGGGACATATTTATATGGGACATGTTTATATGTTTCTATCCACCTTTCCTGTACCTTCTTCCAAATATAATACAATTACCTCATAAAGCGAAAAGAGGCTTTCCTTATTGAGTTATATCATTTGTTTTCTAGTATTACTTAGGTTAATAAACCTTCCTACTTTGAAATATGAGTTTGTCATGGACTTTAATCCATATAACATATTTATACCTTTTTTGACTTGTATAGTCATGACTACATTTGATAAGATCCAAATAGTTTATATAAAATCTTCACGAAAACAATAAATTAGGGGTGTTCATGTACTCTAAAACCCGAGTTTGAGTCAAGATCTAGTGAATGCTCGAATTCGACTATAAGCTTTTTGCAACTCTAAGAATTTGAGTACTCAGAATATTTGATTTTTTGTCAAAAATTTCTTATTTGATTACTTTTATCTAGTTAAAAAAATGTGTACAATTATATTAAATTTATTTAATAATTCAAATGTATGTGATTATATGTATTTTCACAAAAAAAAATCTATGTTCATACCTATTTATGGTTTATGCATTGATCCATTACAGAAATTCATCTTGAAATATTTAGTGTACAAATATTGCTCTATATTACTCAAACTGTAAAAAACTCGACTCGAATTGAAAAATGTCTACTTGCCCACCCTACAATAGTCTGTGATACAAAGTTAAACTTGTTTGTTGGAAGGATCTCCCCGAGCTGGAGAGTAAGATAGAGGATCCTTGGGTGCATCTGTTCCTTGTGGTGCAGGGCAGTGGTAAAAAACTGGGCTGGGACCTTAGCACCATGTTTGCAGTTCCCTGGTGAGTAGGTGCTGAGCCGAGGAATATTGTAAAAATCAGATATCCATTTCATTGATATTTATTTTATTTGCAATTCTTTAAGTTTATTTCCATCACTTAATTATCTTTCAGGAATTGCATGCTTTTCCCCTTTTTTACACAGCAAATAAAATTGGATTTCTTTTGAAATGTCACCTGCCTCAGCATAGTTAGCCGACACACTAGTTACGTGTTTAGCTAGACTTCCGAGATCGGGGAGATCGAAGCTCGAATCTTGGTCGGGTGAACTGCGGGTGGTTTTTCCTAATGGTTTTCCACTCTCCTTCCATGCAAATGTGGGTTTACTTTTTCTAAATTCAACTTTCCTTATTCCTAACCCATTGGTGTAATTAGTACTCAAGCGTATAACTCGAACAGGTAGTAAGACGCGGTGCTAATTAATAATAATAATTTGAAATGTCATTAAAGTAAGAATTTTTAATCTGGTTTGGACTTTCAAATCTTGGCATCCTAAAGGTTGTTATAATTTTTTTTTAATCATTTGAGAATATAGAAAACATTTAAAATATGATAATTTAAATATTTATGGATCATTATGATTCACACTAATTAATTCACAATCAGTTAAAATAAAATCCTAACATTCAGATAGAAGGTAGTTAATTTAACATTTATCTGGATGTAAATGGACATTATAACAAACAAAGGTGGAAAAGTTTATCTTTCATGTTTATCATGCTTTGGTGGCCGCGTGGTCAATATAAGGCGTCACTCTAGCAATAGACCAGACTGCTGATGACGGGGAGATTGGAATTTGATCCCTGTCAAATGTACTGAGGGTGGTTTTACCCTAAATTGGGTTTCCACTATCCCTCCACATAAATGTGGGTGCACTTCTTCTAAATTCAACCTTATTAATCCATAACTCATTAAAGTAATCAGTACGTAGGTGTTCAACCCAAATGAGTAATAAGACACGTTGCTATAAAAACAACTAAGTTATTCAACACTATCACTACCACTACTTCCTGAAGAAGATGAAATAAGATCATCGAAATATTGGATCGTGTGTGTACATATTTGTTAGTGTTCTAACCTTTATTTGTACGTCATTTTACCACACTTCTATCATTTTATTTCTGTTATCTAAAATGTAAATTGTGAATAACGTTTGTGACAGGAACAAGGAAATGTACTGGCAGAAGATCTTACATACCAAGAAGAATCTGTTGTTGGTTTCAGAGGAACAGAGGAACTATAAGGAACTGCTTTATTGCTGTACCGTTTTCTTTCTTCGCTGCTTCCATGAGTATACAAGCAGCGTGGAGGCAGGTGAGTTGCTCGAATACTAGGGGGGAGGGTTCACACTAACATATTTTGATAAGTATTTTACAGCTAGTTTTATGGGATGTATACTACAAAGGATACACCTATGTGTTAACTACGCTAAAGTGTTAGGAATGAGGAAGGTTGGATTTGGAGGAAGTATGCTCAAATTTGCTTAAAGGGGGAGTGGAAATAATTTAGGATATCCACCCTCATTACACCAGACTAGGACTTGAACCTTGACCTCCCTGTCATCAACAGTTTAGTTATTGTGAGAGCAACGCTTTAGACCAAATGGCCACCGAAGCGGGTAAAAATCTGTTGTTATCTGAGAGTAAAACTATTCATTTGATACATTTTAAACATCCATTTATATGTATGAAAGTAATTTTAACACATGTGTATACAAATATCAAACCCAATCCTTCAATATCTTGATACCCTCAATTCTTAATAGTATCGAAAGAATAAAGAATAAGGGCCAGATTCATAGACTTAGTGCGCCTCAAAACCAAATACAAGAGACTACACCTACTTAGACTCGAATGAAATGGGTCCATTTTGCAGATGAAAAGAATTGGGTGATTTTTTTCCCCCTGTGCCTTCCATGTTATTATTTTATTTGCTGTTATGAAAAATTATAAATATACTAAAAATAGTTTTAGTGATCATGCAGATATTAATAATTTCTTACACTTTTTATTTCTTGTTATGAGCAAGTCTAATACAATATGATAAATAAATAGATAATATATTTTTAATGTGAGATGGGGGTCCGGAAAAAATATATAGATTTTAAATGTTTAGACATTGGAATCGAGGCTAAATTTTAAGGATTTAAATTGATACAAATGGGGATCATCCACTCTTCAATATCTTCATGGTGATCTGGCAGTCTAGCGGTAAGGTGTCAGACTTCTATGCTGGCGGCCAGGGTTCAATCCTCGGTCCTGGCATAAATTTATCTGATTACCAAACCCTTCCTTCACCTCTGACAAGACATCTTGTGAATGTGGGGAATGCCAGGCCTCCACCGTGGTTCGGATTCCACGTTAAACTGTAGGTCCTCCATTTCATCTCGCAATCACCCTACCATTACACATTAGCGTAAGTGTGTATAACCCGGACGGGTAGTAAGACGCCGTGCTAATAATAATAATAATAATATCTTCATCCCTATTTGGACCAAATATCTTACCAAGCACTTTGTTTTATAACAACCAAAGATTTTTTACTTAATTAAAGGAAAGAGGTCCATGTTTCACAACCAAAGAGAACCACCAGTAAATCTAATTTTTTGTATATTCTGAGTTTAACATTCCTTGACAGTAGGCCATGGAAGTTCTAATTCAAACTAATAATAGGCTATGTAATGTATCTTTCTTGTACCAGGCGTCTGCACCTGCTGTTTTTTCACGAGTTTTGTGGTTACTGGCATCAAGAAATATTATTGTGGATGTTCTTAACAGGAAACGGAAGTGAGGTGCCTCTAGTAATGGTAGAAGCATTCACTACGAAACCTCCACAAACCCTCACTGAGAGCAAGAGTAAAAGACGGAAGGTGGAAGTAGAGGATAGTGCTGTACCATTACTTACTGTTGCCAGCCTTTCCTCTAGTGCCATTGTTGCCAACTTTCAAATGGCTGTAGCATGTTGGGATCTACTTCACAGTGTCACCAATCTTGAGAAAGGTAAATCTTTCAGTCTCAAACCAAACATAAGTACAATGTTAACAAAGGTTTACTTTTCTTACTGTGAAAATAGGTTAGCTACTTATATTTGATTGGTGAAAAGCTAAAAATTACTTTTTCTTGTCATATTTAAAAAAAATGCAAAATTAAATTCTAGTTTTCTTTAAAGAGGTATATTATATATTCACATCCACTGTCTATATCCTGTTTTTGTCCTTGATGTTATTTGTTCTTTTTTTTTACATATTCCTATCTATTTTAGTGACCTATAATTCTTTACCAATTTCCTTTTTCTCCCTTTTGTGTTGTTTGGTTTCATCTTTTAAGGAAGTTGCGCTCCACGTTTCATACTCTCTTTGGATCAGTTCCGTTAGAATGAAACCTAGGCTGGGGGGATTGGGTGCTAATATAGAATCTCTCAACATATACAAACACACAGCTAAAAGAAATTACGATGTATTTGCAGAATTTTCCAAGTTGTGTCAGCACATGCGTCTAGACTTGTGTTTGAAATACTTCCTGTTGGACATCACCCTGTATAAAGAGGTGTTTGATGAAGCCCTCTTCATACTCCAGTCCCTTAAAACTTCACCAACAGAGGAACTCCGCAAAAACTTGCAACTTGCCAGCATATACTACCGCAAAGGAGAGAAAGCGGTGAGTCTTGAATACTCACTTTTTTTTTTGCTTGTGTGCTCCTTTGATTTTTATATAATTATTTGAAACATTTAATTCATTGAAATTGAATATAAAAAGGTTTGTAAAGTGCATTTCATCATTAACAGTATGTAAGTATTGAAATTAGGGATGGTATCCTTAAACCCTTTTAGATATATTAGATACTCAAGATTCAAGGATTTGAGTTGAGTTTTTTTAAATTGGAATTTGTTGTAGAGCAATACTACTGCTTATTGGTGGTTCAACACTATTAATTTACCACTCAAGTGAATTTATTAATGTTTTAGTAAATGCATTGTAACAACAAATTTAAACATTTAACTAAAGTTTCTCAAAGTTTTTATTTATTCTATTCTTTTGATTTGCACCTAAGAATCAATTTAGTAAAGTTAATATTAGTGCGTAGAGTATTTAAGATTAATATTCCTATTTGAGATTTGTTGGTAAAATGATTAAGAATATTTTTGTTTGTTCTGATTTTCATTATAAAAACCATATTGTGGAAACCTTTTTATATGTTTTTATTTGTTTCATCTGAACCTTGTTCCATAAAACAAAATGTGTTTCAAAAAGTAAAAAGATTTAATGAAAGCACTAGATATTAAAAATATTGTGTAAATATTTTGGTTCCTCTAAGTTAATGGGATGACTCCCTTCAGTTTCCACACACCATTGTGTCATTGTACAAACCTACCTTCTACTGGCGGTGTTTCAGTCGAGCATTGACCACATACTCCAAGTGGTGGCCAATCTTCCCTCACAGACCAGTCCCACGATAAACCCACAGAGTAATGCCCTGGTGCAAGCCACCAAGAAGGAACGCCACCTGCACTACCTACCACTGACGAGATCGCATGTCCTCCAGTACTGCGTCAAATTCATTCTCACCGGACTTAAGGTGAAGTTGGACGGCTATTCATTTCAGTGATGCGGCCTTAATATGTGCATAAAATATAAATGTTCTCCGTTCCAATTAAATTACATTGTAGGTAGTTTTTACATAACTCTATTTATCCTCTTTCCAAAAGATCAAGCTATTCGTAAAATAGAGACTTACGTAGGGGTGTGTGAAGCTTAGAAACTTTGGAAGTGATTTTGGCGCATAAAGTTATATAAATAAGCACATTTTTTTATTTTTTTCAAGCATAAAACACTTAACAAAATTATTATAACTTCAATTTAGCTTCGAGAATATTTAATATATTCGATTCGAAAAAGTGTACTTCGCACACTCCTATCCTAGACTTTTGCTGATGTTTTTTAAAGGGGTCGAAACAATTTTATTTGTAAATGTTCTTCTTAGTATTTTATTACTCATCATCATCATCTGTTCACAGCATGTGACTGAATCAGATTGTTAATATGCCTCCTTTGTTTGTTGTTTTCTATTATTTTCCTCTCACTTGCACACTTGCTGCTACATGTTCCTCCCATCTTCTTCTTGGTCTCTCTTGCTATCTTTTTCCTGTATGCTTTATCTCCATCATTCTCCTTGGGATTTTCTTTTCCATCTTCATTTCATGATCATATCACCTCAGCCTTACTTTGATCAATCAATAATTCAATATAGTTCTTGCAAATCAATCAAAGTATTAAATGCTACACACAAACACTTTGATTAAAACTAATCATAACTATAAATATGTTTGTGTTACTTGTTATTAGAAGCACATATTCAGTAAACAACCGTGCCCAGATTTGGACCAAGCTGTTGGCCACGCGATGACTTTAATTCAATATGACTGGCCGGCAGAAGAATCCTTGGCAGTGAAACTTCTAGAACGAATAAGACGCAACCGCAGTTTTTCCTACAAACTTTTCCGATCCTATATTGTGAATGTTGACCTGCTTGAAGAATTCATGTACTTCTCAACAGATCAAGGGGGATGTCTGGCACTAGATATTGTTTCTTCCTCACACCACACTAGGTAATAATATAATTTATACTATGCATAATACACTAACTCCGAGGTGGGCAACCCTGTCATCATTCACCACAAGTGGCGAATTTGAGTTTGCCTGCTCTCACAATAAAATAACCGATTTCCTTATTGTGTGGGCAACTTTATATTTCCTGCATATCATTGGAAGCAGTCCACATGTGCATTGAGTTAAGATATATAGACAATGTTTCAGCTGCTTGTCAGACAAAAGAATTGTCAAATTTTGCATTAAATTGTCTTACATTTTCATTCTGATCAATTTTTATTATTTGCATCTCACAGTGTGCATGTTTGGAGCAAACTGGTTCAAACATTTTGTGTTTTAAATGTTCGATTGAGCAACCTAACTTCTCACTTTTTACATAGTTTGGCGAATTTCAATTCTCATTCACCACACCTGTGACTACATTGACAAATAGGTTGCCCACCTCTGCATTAGCTATTGTAATGTGACCCGCTTCGGTGACCGCATGGTCCAAGGCGCTACTCTTGCAATATAATAGACTGGCGATAATGGGTAGATCATGATTCGATCTTGGTCGGGTGTACTAAGGATGATTTTCCCCAAATTGTCTCCCCATTCTCTTCATGCAAATGCTAGTGCATTTATTCTAAATTCAACCTTCCCCATCCCTAACCTGTTAGCATAATTAATACATAAGTGTATAACCCTGATGGGTAGTTATACATATATATTTTAATGTATGCAACAAATCATGTATATCATATTGTAAATGCTCATAGGTTTTCCACTTAAAGGTTTCGTATTTAAAAATCAACCAACATATTAGTGTATCTATGTATTAATCTAAAAATCTGAAAATGTATTGGTGGGAAATAGGAACTGCCTCCTTTTTCTAAGTGGTAAATTAATGGTATTCAGAATGATTATTGTGTTTGTCCTGATATTAAGTTCAAGTACGCTATTAAAATTATAAATATGGTTTGAATTAGGATGGATATCCAACACACTTATCCAAATTATACTGGAATATAAATTGTTTGGATCAAACATTAAAAAAATCACACATCTCCAAAAGACCAACTTTCACTACCACAGGTAAGGTAAAGAAAGTAGTGGTAGGGAAAGTTTGTCTTTATAAGTTTTTTTTTCTACTCCAGCATCACTCAGGTAAGTTTGCAGACTCTCCCTCATAACTTAAACCATGATTCAGCCAGTACTTTATTCCAAATAATATTACAGTGTGTTCTGGTTAATTGGGGCAGCCATTTATTTGGGACAAAATTTAAAGAAAAGAAACAAAACAAGTATTTAACCTGAATTTTTGCCGCTTATTTTGAACAGTGAAGGTCATGATGGAACGACAAACTGTGCGTAGAGGGGATGCATGCTCGAAACTGAACTATTCCATTCTGGCGTAGGTAGATGTCATGCTGTATTTAGTGTAGCATCAAACTTGAGGTGTACTAAGTCTGACTGTAAAACTGGCCCCCACTTTATTTTTTTTCTACCCCCACCCAATATCCATATTCATGCTTAAACTTTGCTTGACGCAGTCATTATTTTGACTATCTTCATTTTACATATGTGCATTATATGTTAATTTGCATTTAGCTTTAGTTTTTTTTAGATAAAAAATATTTGTATCAATATTAATTAAATATATTTTGCTTTCTTTAAATACTATAATATGCTCATTTTATTTACTTTTTTGTTTTGTTAGAATGTGTGTTTCGGCTAATGGTTAATATTTCGCTTGTATCAGCCGCTTAATTGGGTCAAAGTGATCTAGTCTCGATGTGTCTCAGTTAACAGGATTACACTATAAACAGCTGAAACTGCTTTGAAAATGCTAAATGTTTTCAATCTTATATGTGAGATATAAAATATAATTGAAGTAATTTAAAATTTAAACTTTTATAATATTTGTATTGCTACACCTTAAAATTAAAATGTATTTATTTTGAAAGATGCCTGGAAATGTATTTTTTTTGGTATTTGTAAAACCAAGAATTAGCATAGCTGTGAGTGAATGCCATACAGTAATAATTTAATTTATGAATTTGCTATTTATATGCACTTAATGTTTCCAGTCAACGTCGCATCTCGACACGCGGTGCGGATAAGGGTGTGAAGGATGACTTCAAGCAAGCGATGAAGAGACAAGTTGCTCGCAGCAATGAGCCGATTGAAAACTTAATAATAAAATTTCTCGTGACAGAGAAACATTCTATATTACAGTCTCTTGTGCAGGTTACAACAACGCCTATATTGTAGCATACACATATTTTACAAGAAGATAGACTTTTCATCAGCCAACCAGTCCAAGACCGGCTGCCGTGTGGAAAGTTGGCGGCCGAATTTGTTAGTCGGGCATAAGTTGATCAACAAATGAGTCACACACCTTGTAGTTGAGCATTTAGTTGCAAAGTTACTTTGCAGCTTACCATCATAATCATTATGAACTGTTTACATTCTCTGATCGGATCAGTTTAGTAAAATGCCTCCATCTCTCTCTGCCTCTCCACCATTTTTCCTCCTTTACTCTCATTCTCTCACTTACACACTTCCTGTTTTCTGCTTCTACCCTCTCTTCCTTGTCATTTCCCTCCAAAATTCAACTCAATCATTCCCCTTGAGAGTCTTTCCTTTTCCATTCTCATTATGTGTCTTAGCCAAGGTAAAGGTCATTCGTGACTATGCAGAATTAATCAGTGAGCTAGAATAATGTAAAATAATCTTTGTTAATTTTTGTATGTATATCATAAGGTTATTTTATACTTCACATATGTACTGTTAACTCCAAGATAGTGAAATCCAACACTTAACTAAAATTAAGGCAATTTTAATGTACAAGTATATTTTTAAGTAATATCATCATTGTAGAACCCATATGTTTTTTTTAAACTCTTTCAAAGTACTGTTCTCTGGACACAGCTGAACACCTTTTCCAGGTCCAAAAACACTTATTAGATCCTTCCTTTTCTCCCAATACTTCTCAGTTAACATCCTTAAAGCAAAGATCGGGTCTGATGTATTCTTCTTAGCCCTGAATTCATGCTGTTCCTCTTCTAGGACACACTCAATAATGTCACCCGGGTTTCCCTCAACAATTCTTTAGTTACTAAATTTGCATATTTAATTAAGATCAGCGCAAAAAGACCTACATCACATTCAGTATGTGTATTAAAGCCTGTAAATAGAATTATTTTGTCTAAATTCAAACTAACATCAATTTTTCTTAATTAATTTAGTCCACTAATAAATCCATTTCCATCAATTTGGTGACTTAGGTAGTAGCTTCATCTATGTCACAAACTATGCAAATATACATTTCATAAATGTATGACGACATAGTGAACTAAAGTTATTTAGAATTTGATAAAATTAACTAAATCAGATAATTTTGGGGTTTTTTTCATCATTTTTTTAAAGTCATCAGTGAACTAACAGCATTTCTGGTAAGTGTGCAGTTCTTTTATTGTATAGAAATGAATCCTGTTTAAGATTCGGATGGACATCTCGAGGTTTGGCAAATCTCTACTCCAAGTAGTACCATGTGCTAACACCTCACCGGAGCTGCGC
>CABEEJ010002324.1:97919-115568 GCA_901482245.1 Timema douglasi | reverse complement strand
GAAGGAAGGGTTTGGTAATCAGATAAATCTATGCCGGGACCGAGGATTGAACCCCAGCCACCAGCATAGAAGTCTGACACCTTACCCCTAGACCACCAGATCACCTTTTTATTTAAATTGATTTAGACCAAAACAGCCTGATGTAAGATCAGATTTGTAAGAATAAAAAATAATTAATTTGAACTAACGCATTTTAATTACGCTAAGGGATTATGAAGGTAGTACTTAGAATATTATATATACCCTAATTTGCCTGGAGGAAAAACTACCCTCAGTACGACCAGTTGGGTTAACCTAATCTGGGTTGCTGGTTACTGGAAAGTCGGCGATACAATCACGGCCAGATGTTCTGAAGGTTTTTTTTAATCACATGTTCTCCCACTAACTCTCCATGAAAATAAAGTTGCATTTAGCATTACTTCTACGTTTCTAATGTCTCGCCCATCAGTTCAAGTATCCGGATAACTTGGAGCATAAACGATTACTCTTCCAGTGTAAACATAACATGATGAAACATTTCATATCTCATTCTGGATCATTAAATGGCATGTCTTACTGCCACACACTGTTAGCTATCACCAAAAGACGTAACCAAAAGTCTACCTAGTTGATAAATTCTAGGGGAAACAAGATAGCACAATACAACACATATCTATATTATTAACGTTTCCAACTTTCGTAATGTAATTTACTTGTTCAGTTTTAAATGTGTTTTTTTGTACACCACTTATCACTTTTCATAATCTCATAGTCACAGTAGACGAAAAATTTCAAATGTTCCAAACACGAGACAGCAAATATTTCATATTTACAACAACCCTAATAAACATATATCATTTACCAAATTTAAAACATGGAGAGGTTTCTAAGAGGGGTGAAATATTTATTTCCAGAAATGAGGTTGAGATTGGTAGGTTACAATGAAGGGATCTTTATCTATCAACGTTGAGCTTTCAATCGGTCTCTAAACTGTTGCCATTTAATGACTACTATATAGCCTAACAAAGAGAAACATTACTTCAAAAATATCATTTTTTAACGAACTAATCGCTATTTCAAGTGATAATCTCAGAAACCTTCGCAGGTACTGTACATAAAGGATGGCTACGTGTGGAGGGATGTTCCTTCAGAAGACATCTAGCCTCTGCGAATACATCTCACCATTCAAAACCACTCCAACTACAAAGTGAGTAGTCTTTGTTATTTAATGGGTAGGGGAATTAATAAAAATTGGTTACTTTATAATACGCTATAGTTTGTTTTTGGGCACTGCATCTTACTACCCATTCGGAATACACGCCTATGTACTAATTACGCTAATGGTTTTAGGGATGATGAAAGTTATACTTAGAGGGAGTTTACCTGCACTTGCTTGGAGGTAATATGAAAAACCATTTTAGAAAAAAAACAACCTCAGTACACCCGATCAATATTTAAACCTCAATCTCCGCGCCATCGGCAGTCTAGTCTATTGCGTGAGTGGCGTCTTAGACCATGCGACTACCGAAATGGTTACGTTATAGACAGTTACCGCCTCTTTTATTCCCGGAGATTAAGGAAGAAGAAAATTGATGATGTAGCAATGGCAACATGTGTTAAGATGTGTATTGAAATTACCTTTTGAAAAAAGATTTATTAACATGAAATGTTTGAAAACAATAATGTCAATCAAATTGGTACTACAAGTAGTTTCGTTGTCACTTCCCAGCATATTCATTATTCAAATTTAACAATTGCGTGGCTTTGATATCGTCTTTATTTCTACAAGGAAAACTGTTATCTAAACGACTGTTACTGTCCTAGCCCTTCTATAACCTAGATGCCACTGCCAAGGGCAGCCCGACGTCAGATTGTTACTTCAATATAACCCTCGGGAGGATCTGTATTATTATTATTATTATAATTATAATTAGCACCGCGTCTTATTACCCGTTCGGGTTATACGCACTTACGCTAATGTGTAATGGTAGGGTGATTGTGAGATGAAANACCCGTTCGGGTTATACGCACTTACGCTAATGTGTAATGGTAGGGTGATTGTGAGATGAAATGGAGGACCTACTGTTTAACGTGGGATCCGAACCACGGTGGAGGCCTGGTATTCCCCACATTCACAAGTTGTAATTAATACACGCCTTGTCAGAGGTGAAGGGGAGGATCTGTACATATAACCAATCATGGAGAGGGTTGTTGTATGAAGGAGGGGTTTGAACTTACTATCTTAGTTTTTACTCAGACTGATGGATGGTACAGACTTGGTTCTCTACGCCTGAAACGAGGGGACGTGTTTGTTAGGCAAATAAATACTGAAATTACGGTGTATTCGCAACTTCACTGAAAAAAAAAGCAGAACAAAATCTTAGCTAGGTGATGAGATCCAAGCCAATCACAATATTTTAGTTTTTGGAGTTGTCCACTTGGTGCAAGTTGAAATAGCTTTACCCTTTTTTGTTTTTTTTCTCTCCATTACGATCTGATTGTTAGAATGAATAAACGTTCATAACCAACCGAATCTATTTAATGCGCATGCGCAGTGTAACTAGAGACAGGTCAAAAGGCACGTCGAGTGATGTGAAACAACTTATCGATTAAAAATTACCCATATATTTATAATACATTAAGATATATGTTGGTGACCTGGCGGTCTAGGGGTAAGGTGTCAGACTTCTGTGCTGGTGGCCGGGGTTCGATCCTCGGTCCCGGCACAGATGTATCTGGTTTCCAAACTCTTCCTTCACCTCTGACAAGACATCTTGTGAATGTGAGGAATGCCAGGCCTCCACCGTGGTTCGGATTCCACGTTAAACTCCACGTTAAACTGTAGGTCCTCCATTTCATCTCACAATCACCCTACCATTACACATTAGCGTAAGTGCATATAACCCGAATGGGTATTAAGACGTGGTCCTAATAATAATAATAATAATAATAACTATTTACAACAGGGGTAAATTAGTACGTCGGCATTACGTTTGAACGCTCTCTAAGAACTGATATCGGGGAGCGCTCAGTAATCGGCATGCAGCTCACGTCATGAACCATAATTTAATTTAATAATTATTTTTTTTAATCCACAACAAATAAAATCATACTGGCCAACTCAATGTTGTTTTAGATAATGTTTAACTTTGTTATTTGAGGAAATCTTTACCTTTAATATATTTATCAAGTATTTCACAATTTAAAATGAGCTTTAAAGGTAAATAAAATTGAATGGTTTATTTTGTGTAGAATGTTGGTTTTGCTGTTTATTATAAAATAAAATATTTAACGCAAAATTAAAGAATTAGGGTTTAGATTCAAGATACTGTATTTAAATATTTTTGTTGGAACTATGAATTATATTTTCATGACTTGAGAATCTAAACTCTATCTGTGGATTTTGAATTATCGGCGTAAAATATCTGCATGATAAAAAACAAATTATCCTTTGCCGATTTTGCCAATATCGGCCGATAGATTGGATCATTTATAGGCATCGAGCCAGCACTACTTAACAATGATCTGAGTCTACTTTTCTATTCTATTTAAATTTATACTTCCTTTAATCCTTTACCTACAGTTTTCAAATGTTAAAAAAAAATCTGTTATGAGTATTAAAACAATTCTGTATGTATTAGAGGAAGGAAAAATATAAAACAATTTTTCATCGATCCTAGTTTTATGGCTTCGCAAATATGACGAAAATGTCGTTGTCAGTGAGTTAATGCTATAGTTTCACACTTTTCTTTTATTAACAAAACTCTAAATATAGGGTTGTTAGAGAAAAAGAACCCTGTTGGAAATTCTAAACTTTATTTTGGCGTAAATCATATTTTGAAATAACGCATCGTTGTATTAAATGTTTCGTTGGAACCTAACGTCTGTAGGTTACCGAGGCGGCCACCTTAAACAGATTTTGATCTTAATTTTTGGTGGAAGTGTGAATAAATCTTTATTCTCATTCAAATGGTTTGACAAACATCCTAAGTGCGGCTGATCAAACTAACATTTTAAGTTGAGAATTGATAAATACTGAGTTAAGAGCAATAGAATTAGGAAAAAACAATATTAAAAATAGGCTTACTACTTTCTAATTTCTTACAAATCAGTATTATCTATTATCGTAGATAGTTATATATATTCCATTCACGACAAGAATTAATCTCTGAAAGGTCTTTTTTCCTACCAATATCCTACTATATAGTAGATTTATGGTAGGGAAAAAGGCCTTTCAGAAGTCAATTCCTACCGTGAATGGAATATAGCTTGAGTAGTGTCAAAAAAACAAACAATTTATTTAAAATATAACGGCACCGAGGCGTCTAATTTTATTTTGGGATCAACATGTCCAAAAAAGATAAACAGCTATGCCCTTTCTTTTACCAGACCTCTTTTAAAACTTTATTTAGACTCCCATTCCTTTTAGTGTCAAATTTAAATCAGGAAAACACATTATTGGTGGCCGGGAATCACAGTACGTTGCAACGCCCTATTATCTTTGAAAGCAACAATGAGGCATCAGTTTTATTTAACACTTTCTTTATTTTACAAACAGTAGCGGATTTAGGTTTGAGGACGCCTTAGGCCCGAGACGACATGGCGCCCTTTTTTGTTAGATATTTCAAATTTTAGTACTTGCCTGATTAATTATTTTAACAAAGAAATTCTACCCTCAAAATGGTACTATGTTTCGATAGTAAGAGCGCAATAACTTAAACTTTAAAATTTGGTCTTACAGTTTACAGAAAACCCAATCGATTTTTAATTTTAGTCATCTTAAAAATTTTGGCGCCCCTCAAAATTTGCCACCCTAGGCCCGGGCCCCACGGGCCTAAGCCTAAATCCGCTACTGTTTACAAACCAAACCGTACATTGGCTGGAGCTTACTAACACATTTTGAGCACGTCTCAGTTCTATGAATGCTTATAGTTTTAAATTAGAGCAAGATAACTAGACTAAAAATCGTCAAAGAGAAATAAAGCCATTTAATGATGGTTCAGGGCTGTCACGTCATATCAACATGTGAATTAGAAATTGCACGATTTGAAGCCTTTATTGATACATCCAAACTGCCCAACACTTTTTTTTATGATGATCACCCCACGTGGCAGTTTAGCTCCCAAGTTTAATAACAATAAATTGTTTTAGTTGTTGGTCATGTTGATGGCGGAATGTATCTCCATTAAAGATGTAACTAAATAATATTTACGGCCAAGTTATTTAACTTGAAGTATTATTTTGTGATGAAAGTGTGACTATTGTGTCCTCAGATGATTGCTGTGCTCAGCTCCGTGATCTTCACAGCAACTCTGCTGGCTTTGTCTTCTGCGCAATATTGCATCGACGACACGATTGCTACTACTACTACTACTACCACTACTAGTCCCCTCATGTATTGTATTACTGAGGGTAGTAAAACTACTACTGTTATTAGTGATACCGATACTACCACTACTAGTAGTGATACTGATACTACCACTACTAGTAGTGATACCGATGCAACTACTAGTAGTGATACCGATGCAACTACTAGTAGTGATACCGATGCAACTACTAGTAGTGATACCGATGAAACTACTAGTAGTGATACCGATACAACTACTAGTAGTGATACCGATGAAACTACTAGTAGTGATACCGATACAACTACTAGTAGTGATACCGAGACTACCACTACTAGTAGTGATACCGATGCAACTACTACTTCTAGTGATACCGATACTACCACTACTAGTAGTGATACCGATGCAACTACTAGTAGTGATACCGATGCAACTACTACTGCTAGTGATACCGATGATACCACTACTGCCAGTGATATCGATGATACCACTAATGATAGTAGTATTAGTAGCTTATGCGCATCTGTTAAGTGCTCGAATGTTACCGAGGAGTTGTGTGAAATGTATTCAGGTCAGTTCCAGAGCGGGAATGTCGACTCTGAAACTGATATCACACTCTGCTGCAACATGTGTACCGTCACCCTGTGTAAGTACCTAGGGCAGTGTTAGGTGGAGCGTCCACAACACTGGGCTGGGCTTCAATCCCGACCAGACACACTCATGAATGGCTTGTTTTTTTTATTTGCAGTTTAATTTTAAGAAAACTAGGACTATATATTAATTTATTTTAATGTTAATCCTCACCATTAAGTGACTTGTGTTTTAGAGAGTTAACTAAATCAGGTCCTATAACATATACATATTTACTAATGCTATAATTTATATTATTTCAAACGATACTTATCTTGTGAAATAAACATTATCCCCTAATTTTATGAATTAGTCGTTAAATTACAATTAGTTTATTCTTTCAGATATTAACGGTTACTGTGCTGAAGAAAACGGCTGGAGTTGGATATGTACCAACTCAACCTGCATTAATGAGACTTGTACAGATCTTTCTGCGACAAACCTCAAGGTCAACAATTAATCAAATTGTTTCCCAGTAACGTTAATATTGAACAGTTTAATATTAATCCAAACAAAAAAAAGTTTCATCATGAAGTGATCAGCCTTGTATCATCCAACTTGAACAAGTTATCAGAGTTGCATCATCCAACTTGAACAAGTTATCAGAGTTGCATCATCCAACTTGAACAAGTTATTAGAGTTGCATCATCCAACTTAAACAAGCTATCAGAGTTGCATCATCCAACTTGAACAAGTTATCAGAGTTGCAGCATTCAACTTTAAAATTAGGTCAACTTTAAACATTCAACTTTAAAATCAATTTTTATTTATTTGAGGTATTTAACGTGCACTTTTTAAACCGAATGATTATATCTATCAGCATACTATAGTTTCTATGAGCGAGGGTGAAAGGACCTACTAATTTTTTCCGGGAAAGATACACACACACACACACACACACACCTTACAGGGTTCTTTAACGTACCACAATAGACATGGGACTGATGGCTTTAATTCTCCTCTGAAGGAAGTTCTTCTACGGATTTTTATCTAAAGAAAAATCCGTTGACTCTGGCTGGGTTTGAACCCTCGAACATCGTATTATAAGCCATACACTTTATTTCTAGACCCCCAAGGTTTAATAAATAATGACTCAGAAAACGCCAATGAATAGTGTTCTCTGTGCACTAGTTTCAAACATTGTTCAACTTTAGAGTTATCAATTTCAGCATTTTGAAAATAAATATTGATGTTTATTTTAATTACTTTCTCGCCTATCTGAAGTAATATTGTTATTTTACATTTTTCTTGTTTGTTTATTTGTTACATAGTTTATTTTATTTATATTAGCGTTTTTGTTTATAAACTCATCTATATTATAAACTTGTATTTTTTATTTCAAATTCAATTTGTAAAGTCTTTGCAGTACTAAAAAGTAGGATTTCAACAACAATTTTCTCTAAAACTTTAATCAATAAACCTCCGCCCTCTCTAACATTTTAACTAATAGACCTGCTTCCTTTCCGGTAAATGGACCAATAAAACGTTCTTTATGCTTTACATCCACCAATCCCGCTTTTAACATTTTATTCAGCAAACCTCACATTGGCCTTTCAAACAATATATCTCTCTTTGACATTTAAACCAATAGATCCCTCTTTAATATTTAAAAACAGTACACCCCTCTTTAATATTTTAACAAACAAAATATTCTTTAAAATTTCAGTCAATAAACCTCTAACATTTCGGTCAATATATATCCCACTTTAACATTTTAATCAATAAACATCCCAAAAAATCTTCTATGCCATAAGCTTATTCATTTTCTTCAACTTCTAAATCCATGAAAATTAAATTTAGTTTTTTTTTAAATCGCTTAACTGTTTATTTGCTCTCATTCGAGAGAAGTAGTGTGATCGTAAAAAAAATTTATAGATGTTGACATTTCGTCACCCGAGAATGCAAGTGTTCCATGTCCAATTTTTCACTTTCGTGTAAAAGACCATTGAAGTTTGACCTTGTATATAAAACCAATGTTACTAGATGACAACTCGAGTTTTTATCTTCTTAAGTAATTATATGGTAGTTTCAATTTCACCGCAGGTGAGTCATATGCATGCTAAATAAAGGTGAGCACCAAATATATCAAATTTAACAATTTTGGAGATAAAACACTTGCATTCTCGGGTGACGATTTCATGAAACTTAGAACCTAAAAAGTGCTTTTCTCGATGCCTTAGGTTTGTGTGTTTGTATCCCAGACTAGAGCAGAAACCATTTTACTGATTAGGCTAAAAATAGATATCTAAGTTTTTTCATAAGGTTCCCCTGACTGATTTTTGGAATTATACATCTAATCCTAAAATTAAAGTTATCTTACTAAAGGGCAAAATTAGATAAAGTCTATTTTCTAGAAATTCTTTGTAACGGTTTTGATTAAACTTGGTATCTAGACTTTTTTTAGCATTAAAAACATAATGATTATTCTTGTTTTCCCATAGAAATATTTTTAAGGGTATTTTACTTAGGGATAAAATATCCAATTTTGATCGTATCTCCACAACTATTTCAGATACAATGGAACAAACAATGATAAAGTTGTAGTTCTACTAAAAATAAAAAGATTTTAATCAAAATTCTTCTTTATAAAACCAATAGTTTCTGAACTATAAGTATATATATTTAAAAAATTGATTATGCTCTTTGGTGGACAGATATGTTGCTCTTTTCTAAATGTCTATGTAACAGTATAATTATTTCATTTATTCTCTTTGGTGGAGTGTTTCTGTAACAATGTGTTTAATTTTGTTTCACAATTTTTTTGAGTTTTTAGTAACTGTGTCTATTTTAAGATAAAAGAGAGAGAGAAAGTCTGTTTGGTGCACTGTACTATATATTTTCATACCGCACCATATTTACCATCCAGGATTTCCATATTTAATTATACTAATGCAATAAGTTATATCAGAAAGCTTGAATTTAGAGGAAAGGTACCCCCATTATCGTAAAAGAAATTTGGGAAACCAATTAGGAAAAAATAACCTTAATAAATCAGTTTGGTTTCGAGCCCCGTCCTCTCTGTCACAAGGAAACAAGACTAAACGAGATTGACGCTTAGTCCGCTTGCCAATTTGTTAGTTTTAGTAGTTAGTTTTACATCAAAGCTATTAACGACTAAATGTAAGGATTAGGGATGAGAAAGAGTGTTTTGGAAGAAGTGTCCCCAATTTATATATAATGAAGTGAAAAATGGAAACATTTCAATGAAAAATTAAATTTGAAAAATCAACTCTGATACAGCTAGCCGTGATTCGAACCTTGACCTTCGTGTTAACGGAAATCCGTCTTCTTGAGGGCCTAATACCTTGACCATCGGTGCGGATATCCTTTTATTTTAATATATTAGCTAATAGTTACAGAGACCCACTTCAGTGGCTGCATGGTCTTAGGTGTCACTATAGCAATATATAATATTGCTGATTACGGGGAGATTGGGGCTAGATCTAGGTCTGGTGTACTGAGGCTTTTTTCCTAAATTATTTTACAATCTCCCTCCATGAAAATGCTAATACATTTAATCAAAATTCAACATTCCTAGTCCCTAACACATTAGCTTGATAAGTAGAGTAGTCCCATGGCTTCTTTAGTGCTGACTGACAGCTCACAGCTGAATTTTGACGGTCAACATTTAGGTATATACCTACATTTTGACTGTCAGAAGTGACAGCTGCTAAACACATGTTTTTGCAGATCATATGGTTCGGCGTTCGGCGTAGGGATACATAATTTGGTCTGGTAACTTTTCAAACCTTTTAGCTGTCAGCTGTGAGCTGTCAGGCAGCACCAAAGAAGCTATGGGGCTACTGTATATAAGCGTACCACCCGAACAGGTAGTAAGACGCAGCGCTAAAAAATAGTTAAAAATATAAATATAAACCTACTTTTATATTTGGCCTTCAAAGTAATTTTGTGTTTCCCTTTTTGATACAGTGTTTCTCTTCGAAGAATCGTGATTGACTTTAAAGAATAGATTGTTGTTTATATCAAAGTATTATAAAAACAATTTTAAACTAAAATTAAAGTCCACTGATATAATATTGTTTAAAGAAGTAATTTGTAACATACCAGAGAGAAAATTAAAAAGAGCGCAACTTTGTTACAACTCAAAAAATATAATTTTTAAGTTATTAATGTCAATAAACCCAGACTAATAGACTACGAAGCTCTTAGTTAAAATAATATATCTTTATTGGTAGTTTTATTTGGGTTAAAGCATACAGTTCTATTTTGTTACAAACTGTATTACTTGCATACTGATTTTGGAACATAATACAGACTATTCCACTGAATTGACGTCATATTTTATGAAAACGTTAACTTTGACAAGTAGTTTCCTTTGTTTAAGGATATATTTTTATTATTTTTTAAATAACCCGTCTGGTATAGGCAGATAGTAACAGGCATGCAATTTTACCATATTATGTATTTTATTAGATAATTTGGTAGGCCCATTTCCAATATTTGAATTTACGAGAAAATGGCTTAACCTATTTTGAAAAACAAACTTTAGCTAGACAAACCAAACAAGGGTTAGGGGTCCAGGACGTTGGGAAAAATATTAGTCTAAAATTAAAACCCAAGTTTTCTAGCAAATTTTCCATCTTTTTCCTGCTATTTGAGAAGGCCTGTATAATCATTCTTGGTTTACAACGCCGTGGAAACCATGATGTGTGTATAGTTGTATCTCGGTAAACGAAATACTTCTCTTTGGTTACAAATATTAACAGCTCGATTATTACTTGAGTGGTTTGGTGCAATAAATAGAGAACTGAAAGAGGGGCTGGTTAAAGTTCTCATCGTGGGGTGATCGGGGAAAATTGGATTCAAACTAAACACTGAAAGATAAAAATCTATGTAAGGCTGATAGCATTTTATGAGTAAACTTTTAACTATAAAGTCACGTGAGGGCTTATTATATGGAACATTTCCCAATATATATAGTATATATATATTAGTTAAATTTTAACGTAGTAATTATCTAATGCCATATAGTTAGTAGATAAGTAAGTCTATCAAAAAGTTGATGCTCTTTTTCCTTTAACCTCTTAGGGGAAATGTTTGTACAGCAATGATCTATCTCTAACATTTTAGACTCAATAGTCAATATTTACCTTTTTTATTGGTTTAAATTTTTAAATGAGGAATTTAATAACAATGCGATAACCATAAGATGTGCAACCTCTAATAAAATGTTGAAAATTTTAACCGGAAGTCGAAATTTGAATACGAAGTGTTGATCCTTGTGGATCCAATGTAGATTTTTTTAAAATCCAAATATACAAAAAAGGACTTCAATTCTTTAAAAATAAAAATTATAAAATTTAAAACCGGGAGTCAAAATATATTTTACCTAAATATAACGTAATTTTTTCTCGGGTTTGTTAATGTGTATTATTTCGTTTCACATATATTACGAGTTTTGAGTAAATATCTCCAATTTTAAGCAATGGAGTGAGAAAGTCCGTACGGATATCCGTAACATTTATTTCCTATTTGCCTTTTCCTTGATCGCTAAACATAATAAACTGATATATATATATATATATATATATATATTCATTTAATGCTACTAATAATATTATTTGTTAATTTTATAGTGCCTATAGTTATCTATTATGTTGGTTTTTGCCTGTTTTATGAATAAGAGCCTTAACTTGGCTATTTCAGCTCTGACCTCTTTCTTTTTCATACGGAATGGATTTTATGCTGAAAGAAGGAGTCCAGTTTCTTGGAAATTGTTAAGTTGCGGCATAATTGTTTGGAGTGGGTTTGAAAATCTACACTTGTTAAATAGCTTCCAATGAGCGTTATTCAAGAGGAGGATGATTGAAACAGTGGCAGACATTTTGGGAGGAAACGGCATGTCATCGCAATAGAAAGGTTCAACTTCTTCAGAAATGGAAAATATGAAATTTTGTCCCTAGACATCGTGTGAAGTATCTTTTAAAACTATTAAAAATATTCTATCTGAAAATATAATATAAAATATATTACTAATGACAATCTAGAAAAGTATCTAGTGATTAAGAACATATGACCCACTTCAGTGATCGATTGGTCTAAGGCATCACTATAGCAGAAGACTGGACTGCCTATGAAGATAAGTTCGAGATTCAAATCTCGGTCCGGTATACTTAAGGTGTTTTTTTTATGAAAGGTGTTTTTTAGGGATTATGAAGGTCGAATTTATATAAAAAAAAGTGTACTCGTAGAGAGTAGAAAACCATTGAGTAAAAACCACCCTCAATACACCCAACCGGGATCGAACTCCAACCTACCCATCGTCGGCATTCTAGTCTATTGCAAGAGTAGCGCCTTAGACCATGCGGTAACCGAAATGGTTAGCGCTCATTCCCTGGGCCATACATTCATTGGAACTTTTAAACCTAACGTTAAGCGTTTATCAATATAACACCTTAGATTTTGGTCACTATTGTCAGCTTTGTGTCCTCTGTGTATTTCCTAAATGTATGGATTGTATTCTTTCAGAATAATTTATCAAACAATTCAGAATTTTTTCCTAGGACGGTTGTTTGAGAAATATCAAAGTATAAACTGATCCGAGAGAATACAATTACGTATTTGTGTATATAATTTCTGTGTATACAGTTCAGAATATATTAATTAATGTTGACACTCTCATAATAAACTGGACTGCCATTTTGGGGAAGATTGGGGTTAAAATCACGTTCAGATGTACTGAAGTTCTTTTTCCTAAATGATCTTCCACTTTTACTCCACGATAATTCGGGTACACGTCCTCTATATTCAAACTTCATCACACCTAGCATATTAGATTAGTTATTAGATAAGTATTTTACAGAATAGGTAGTAAGAAGTGGTGTTGAATTAAAAAAAAAACTATTTGTTTGAAAAATGTCGTGATGGGGAGAATTCCATCCAATTCATCTGCCCCTCGTATTTACGACCCTCTATCTTACGGCGCCCGAAATATCCAGGGAGGAAATGAGATAGTGGAAGTCCGCATGACGTGACGCGACGCATTCAAGTGCAGAGGATGGGACACTCTTGTGGCGCTGTGTTGAACGATGGGGGAGGTGGTAGGATTCAACAACCTGCCACTCGTTCGTTTCAAGTTGAGTGACGCCTCTTATCAGCTACTCTGCTACCTGAACATCAGGGGGTCGTCCGTCCGGTGGGAGTTCCAGTTATGGCGGGTGGTGTCTGGGAGCGTTCGAACGGTAGACCTGTTTCGGTGGCCACGTTGTTTGAACGTCAAGCTCATATAGTTTGGTTTACCAGTGACAGGGAGGTTGGGGTTCGAATCTTCACCGGGTGTGGTGAAGGGGGCTTTTCATAAATTACTTCTCTCTCCCCCTCTATACAAATTATGGTACATTACCTTTAAATTTAATATTTTTCATCCATACCCCATCCGTATAGTTAAATGCGAGTAGATTGTACACAAAGGTGGCTCTAGGATATGTGGGGCTGCAGGCGGGGTTATTTGCGCCCCTCCCCCCCCCAATAAATTAATCTGACACATAACTGCGCTAACTAGTCTAAATTAGGACTATTTATTTGGCTATAAGAACTAAGAGGAAATAAAAACGTAACCATTTGACCTCAGATGAATATAATGCTAATAAGCAATGTGGGGGGAAAAAATTATAATATTTGGGGATTTTTACAATATCTTTTTTGAAAAAAATGGAAAATAATAATTTTTAGAGTTACATAACGTTAATTTTCCTTTTATATTTCTTAATAAAATACCGTGGATAAGAATGCTATACAAATTAGGTGATTTTACATAATATAATAAATATTTTTTCCATCAAGCATCGTACACTTCATTAAGTTCTTACTCAATCACAGCGCGGGTCCCTAAGCGGTCACATGGTTTACCTTATGGTTGAGCCGCCTCTGCCTGTACAGATATAAAGATATGTTGTAAATAATAGCTAAGAATGGACCAGCATTTGACGGTAGGATAGAAAACTATGATGGGAAAAAACTCACCCTCATTCGATAAAATTGGTTTACATTTTTTTAAATTTTAGCACCGCGTCTTACTACCCGTTCGGGTTATACGCTTTAAGTACTATTTACTCTAATGGATTGGGAATTGTGAAGGTTGAATTACAGGAAGTGAACCCGCCTTTTCGTGGAGGGAGAGTGGAAAACCATTTAGGAAAAACCACCCCCAGTTCACCCGACCGAGATTCAAACCTCGATCTCCCCGTCCTCAGCAGTCGAGCTCAACACGACAAGCGCAGGTTCACATTCATTTGTTGGTATTTATTCAACTACCCAGATAGGACTACTACATACACAAGGGTTGGTTGTGTAACATCACACATGATGTTCTAGGTTAAGTTAATTTATAAGAGTTAACCCGAACGGGTAGTAAGACGCGGTACTAATAATAATAATAATTTATAAGTAATGTGTTGATATAGCTTTCAAAAGTGCCATTAAAATATTTAATTACTAAATTTAGATCTATTCATACTTTTCATCGCAGAATAGTCTTCATTTTAAATTAATATGAAATTCCCTTCAGTGACAGAATTGTCTTAAGGCATACATTTTTGTATTCGACTGGCCTGTTGAAGACGGGGTGGGGTGTTCAGGCTTCGAATCCTGCTAGACTCTACTGAGGGTGTTTTTTCCTGAATAGTGTTCCACTATCCTTCCATACAAAGGCGGGTAGATTACCCCTAAAATGTTTCCTTACTGATCCCTACCCCCATTAGAGTAATTATCAAAATTATCATGTGCGTGTAATTTTAACAGGTAGTAAAGCGTGGTGATAATAGAAAAAATATATATACATATAGTTAACGGAATATATATAAAAAAAATTGATCAATTACATTACTTTTTTGATTGCAAAATAGGTATTTATTCATCCCTATAGTTCTGTTGAAAGTATATTAATTCAGTCCCATTTTGTGGTTTTAATTAATTACTCTAAATACCAAAGTTCACATGCGTAACTGTTGTTGATGTACACGAAACTAGCCTTGCCTGTACCCTCCCCTCTCCCTCATCACCATTTTCCCTCTCAGCGGAAATTTCACTTTCCGTTATACACTTCATCTTGGACAAGTTGAGAGTGAGTATGAACAGCTATACTTGATAGTACACACGCCGAGAGCTAATATAAACGATTACTATTCGTTTTATACAAGATGGGAGTTATTATAATTATGCAATTAGGTAGTTAGTATTAAACAGCTTGAGAGGGAATAGAGACCATATACACCCAGTCCTAGACACCTTGAGAGTGAACCCACGCCGTTGGGCACACGGTATAAATTTCAAGTACATTTAGTCTGGTTTGCTGAGGTTCAAATCCCAGCTGGGTGTACTCAAGGAGTTTTCCCTGAATGATTCCCCACTATCACTTCATACAAATGTGGGCACATTTACTTTTAATGCTACCTGCCTTGTCTTTACCCACTAGCGTAATTAATATATTTGTGTAAGTTAGACGCGTAGGGGCAAAAAAGGTGTAAAATAAAGCTTGAGAATGAACATCAACAGGTACATTTAATCTTAAGAGAAGTTGAGAGTGAATACGAACTAGTCAAGATACAGAGATTCTGCCACATAGAATGTGAAGAAAAGGAATAAACACAAAAAATAACTGTATGTAGCAAGTGTGTCGAACACATTTGATCCTAAGTGCCACATTTAAAATTGAAAATACTGAAGGGCCGCATTTAAAAAATTAAACAATATGGAAAAAGAACTCCAACTTACAGTACTTTATTACCCGCCTTGGTGGCGTAGTTGGCTAACGCGCTTGTCGTGTTGAGCTCGACTGCTGAGGACGGGGAGATCGAGGTTAGAATCTCGGTCGGGTGAACTGGGGGTTGTTTTTCCTAAAAGGGTTTCCAATCTCCCTCCACGCCAATGCGGGCTCACTTCCTCTAATTTAACCTTCCCAATCCCTAATCCATTAGCGTGATTAGTACTTAAAGCGTATAACCCGAATGGGTAGTAAGACGCGATGCTAAATATTATTATTATTATTATTATTATGACAGTACTTTACTGATTAAAAGAAAATAAGATCACTAAACCTGTGTGAGTTCATCATTTTAAATTTCTAATCAAATCCGAATCTTGGTTAACTAACTCGAATCGAGCCTGAATCGATTCCCATGCCTACAAAAATGTTTTGAGTTGAGTCCGAATCGAATCTCATGTTAAATGTATTTTATTGAATTGCATCCTAGTCTAATCCCATGCTTGAACATTTTTTATCAAATATTTTATTTAAAAAATAGGTTCAGATCTGAATAGATTAATTTCACTATCTTAGATACATTTTTAGGTAATTAAAAAAAATGTAGTTATTATCACTAATCTCAAAAAGTTAAAAATCAAGTAAAAATCACACAACATTTTTATTAATAACAGTACCAGGTATTCAATATCACAAACAATATTGTCCTCCACATTATTCCTTTACGACTTGGAACTAAAGTTCATTTTTCCATTCACTATCCCACGCAACAGGTTTACGGTCTGCTTATATTAATTTGTTGAGTAATTATAGATTATTATAGATTAAAATTTTGAGCTAAATACATAGAATTCGATTCTAATATTTATTGAGATTCCAAATTTTTAATAGAATCCGAATCTAACTAAGATTCAGATTTGAATTAGAGATTTCAAATAGTAACCGAAACTAACCAAGATTCCGATTTAAATTAGAGATTTCGAAAAGTATCCGAATCTAACTAAGACTCAGATTTGAATTAGAGATTTCGAATAGAATCAGAATCTAACTAAGACAGATTTAAATTAGAGATTTCGAATAGAATCAGAATATAACTAAGATTCAGATTTAAATTTGAGATTTCAAATAGAATCCAAATCTAACTAAGATTAAAATTTGAATTAGAGATTTCGAATAGAATCAGAATATAAGATTCAGATTTAAATTAGAGATTTCGAATAGAATCAGAATATAAGATTCAGATTTAAATGAGATATTTCGAATAGAATCCGAATCTAACTAAGATTCAGATTTAAATTTGAGATTTCGAATAGAATCCGAATATAACTAAGCTTCAGATTTGAATTAAACATTTTGAATACAATCAGAATCTAAGATTCAGATTTAAATGAGAGTTTTCGAAGGTTCGCACACACTTAAAGATCACCCTCCTCACATTCTAGCGTTGTCCATACACAGAGTCATTTAGACCTTCAGGTAAAAATTATACAGGTTTAAGAGTGTGACAAGACAAGTATTTGCATGTGATAAACTTGGGGTCAGCGACACTAAATAGGGGTGCTACGAGACGTCAAAGACAGACATTGAATTTCCTGACAACAGGCACCCACAAGGAATTGCTGATTCTTTCAAAGGTATAGTTTTTGCCCTTGACAAGGGCCGATATTGAGAGACATCTTGACTGGGGAAGTGCACTTCTTATGGGAACTACAAACTGGCAGCAGAACGTCTGTACGACACCATCGCGTGTGTCAGGGGAGGGAGGGGTGTCCGCGTGGCATGCTGCAAGTGTTGCCTACCACCAAGGTGCATAAAGCACTAACTTTGACGTCTCGTAGCACCGACATTTGTTATCCTCAATCCTAATCTCAATACGCGGAGATAATTGTCTTGTCACCCCCTACAACCCGTGTAATTTTTTACCTGG
Organism: Timema douglasi; assembly: GCA_901482245.1. Taxonomy (NCBI): domain Eukaryota; kingdom Metazoa; phylum Arthropoda; class Insecta; order Phasmatodea; family Timematidae; genus Timema; species Timema douglasi. The sequence continues at coordinate 97,966 of CABEEJ010002324.1, read as the reverse complement.
AGATATGAACATGGTCTAAGGTGTAAACTGCCAAACACAGGGGGGGG
>CABEEJ010002324.1:54896-85456 GCA_901482245.1 Timema douglasi | reverse complement strand
CCCTCAGTTTGTCCGGTACTGGACGAAAACAACATGTCCGATACTAGCCGATCTGTATGGCAATAAAATAATGATAGTCATTACAATAATATTTTCTTTGTTGAGCAAATCAATATTATAACTTATTGTTGAGTTTACCCTTTACCTTATATCCAATAAACAAACTAATTGTAATTACCGTGTGAGAATGAGAAGTCTTGAAAATGTAGTTGGAACAAAGAAACAAAGCATATAAACTATACAAACCCTCATGGGAACCGTAAGGCTCAAGGGCGCGCCTTCAACTAACTGTTGTCTTTGGCTGCAAGCAAGAGGAGTAATATTATACCTGAAAGAGTTCTCTAGCTAACGGTAGTTTATTGAAACATGATCTGTCCGATACTAGCCGCTGTCCGGTACTATACGACTCTCCCCTATGTTTTAATCTCGGCACGGTGAGAAAAGTAGTGAGTAGTTTTCCCATCCCCTCTCCACGCTAATGTCAGCGCATGTCTTCTAAACAACCCCGCTTCCCCTTACCACTAAATAACTGAGGGTCCCGGCCCCATGGTATAGTAGTCAGTGCACCTGACTGCGAGTCTAGGGTCCCGGGTTTTATCCCCGGTTGGTAATTTGTTTCATTTTCCCTTAAAGGGAACTATTCCAACGGTCACCAGGGTTTGGTAAATTAGGTTTAAGTTAGGTTTAGGACTCCCACTGGCCCACACCTCCATAATAACTATCGTAATTACATCATCTCATAACGGGTACGTGTAGACAATCTTCATAGCTGTACCCCGGGCCACTGTACCACCAGAGGGACTAATAGTCTACATTCAGGCGACTGAACTGATGTCATATCCCTGCTTGTGAGTAATGCCATACGCTAAAATAAATGGCTGAGGGAAGGGTACGTTATTTAAATAATTTTTTGTTGCAGTTTTTACAACAAAACACTTTTTGATACAAAGTAAATGCAATATTGCTTCAGTGGACACATTTGATTTAATTGTCTGAACACATTGATTAAAAAAAAGTTCTTTAATATCGGTCACAGACATCAGGAATTAGCAGAGGAGATTTTCTTTACATTAAACTTTTTTTTAGCATCGTGTCTTACTAACCGTTCGGGCTATACGCTTATGTTACTCTAATGGTTTTAAAGATAAGGGAAATATTATATTTAAAGAAAATGTACCCACATTTTATGGAGGGATAGTGGAAAACAAGTTTGAGGAAAAAAAACTCAGTACACCCAACCAAAATTATAACATCGATCTTTCCCATCATAGGAAATTTAATTTACTGTGAGAGTAATGCCTTAAACAATGTGGTCACCAAAATAATAATAATAATAATAATAATAATTATAATTAGCACCACGTATTACTACCCGTTTGGGTTATGCACTTTAAGTACTAATTACTCTAATGGATTAGGAATTGGGAAGGTTGAATTAGAGAAAGTGAACCCGCATTTGCGTGGAGGGAGAGTGGAAAGCCATTTAGGAAAAACCACCCTCAGTTCACCCGACCGAGATTCGAACCTCGATCTCCCCGTCTTCAGCAGTCGAGCTCAACACGACTAGCGCGTTAGCCAACTACGCCACCGAGGCGGGTACGGTCATCAAAAGGTTTTGTTTAATTCCACGAGGTTAATGACAAATATTCAAGAACTTGTGAGATAACTCTATTCAGAAAATTAAACTAAACTTGTCTACTGAAATATTTTTTTATTTCTTTGCCAAAAAAAAGTTTTTGTCAGTATTAAAACTGTAAAAAATACGTTTCTTAGCTGGTTCCCTTCCTTCACACCCCAAATGAAGCCAATCAGGACCATTATTTTAAAACTTGATAATTAAAAATAAACTAATGTTATTCTACTTCCTTTCCCGGTCTCCTCAACCCTCTCCCCTCCCTCAAACTTCACGTACTCCTAAGAAACGGCGCCGAGGCTAATGGGAGTTCTCCTAATTCTAGGAGATATTCAAGAGCGCTGAGGAGCTAAGATTCAAGTTTATCCAAGCCATATCTTAAAGTATCAATTTCTGGTTTGAATCCTGCTCAGTATAAATTAATTTCTGAGTCAGTGTAAATTAAGGTGTGGTACAAATGATTCAAATATCTCTGGATCTAATCAGTGATAGCGTGCTTTGTATAAAGTGTATGTTAAAACAAAATAGTAGTAACATAATAATTTTACAATACACCCCTTTCACGTTGAAATCCTTCATTCTCACCTTTTATGGTCGCCTATTGTAAAAGCTGTACCATAATAGAAACAGCCATGGTAAGCTTAAAGTACGTTTCAGGTGAATTGAGTGTACATATATATAGCATCCTAAAACTTCATTCACGGTAGGAATTACTCTATGAAAGGTCTTTTTTCCTACCAATATCCTACTATATAGTAGATTTCTGGTAGAGAAAAAGGCCTTTCAGAAAACATTTCCTACGCTGAACAGACTTTATGTACCTAAACGACAAAACTGTTATATGTATGTAATATTATCTATTATTATTATTAGCACCGCGTCTTACTACCCGTTCGGGTTATACGCACTTACGCTAATGTGTAATGGTAGGGTGATTGTGAGATGAAATGAAGGACCTACAGTTTAACGTGGAATCCGAACCACGGTGGAGGCCTGGAATTCCTCACATTCACAAGATGTCTTGTCAGAGGTGAAGGAAGGGTTTGGTAATCAGATAAATCTGTGCCTAGACCGGGGATTGAACCCCCGCCACCAGCACAGAAGTCTGACACCTTACCCCTGGACCGCCGGGTCACCCGACAAAACTGTTATATGTATGTAATATTATCGTTGCGAAGAAATAAAACTTAATGTTATCAACCAATATATTATTTCAGTTGCTGATTTATACGTCCTGCTGACTAGGTGGTTATATTGCTACCAATAAACAGGCTAGGAAACCTTGTTTCTACTCTGAGTAACACTGACAAAGATCGTCATGATATCCAATCAGTAAATATCCAGGCGTGTCGTATGAAGGCTTACATTATGGCGGCACATCGGCTCGTATCGCTCCGCACCGGCTTAGAAAATATCCCCCGTTTTAGATGTTCTCCCCGTTTTCATATAAAATAGGCTTTTTTGACGTGATACGGACGAGTGTGCATCAAACTTTATGGTTATTGTTTTAGAATACACCTGTAGGGCTGATATGACGATATTACAACCCATAAATCTCACCAGTGCGATCGACTTTATTTATAATGTGAACTGTGCCTTCTGCCCTCACCGCCTCCCCTCCCCCTCTTTCCGGCTTTTCACTACATTTTTTATCAGTCCAACAACTTAGCTTGGTTGGTAATAGTAATGGCGTGTCTGGGCTACATACATATATATATATATATATATATATATATATATATGCCCAGAAGTTGACCGTATGTACTGTAGCATTGTTTGCCACAAACTAGCCGAAAACAAACAATAACAATCAACTCACCAATTTTACCAAGTCCGCCGGTGGTCGGATCGTCTACACGACTACACACACGAACGACACGACTGAATACAACGTACTGAAAGCCACGCCTGTCCAACATTTTGCAACGACCTTCCCGCAACAAAGATCTTCAACAAGGAAGAAGAGACACTCCACCTATGCTCAAGTCTGCCACCTAGAGGGTAGTAGAACATTCCACGGCTCTCTATATTCTTTGGAATACCCCCCCTTACCTTCCATTCACTCCGTGTGCCGTAAGCTGTGCTTTTTGTATATAAGTGTGACCGTGTGGAATAAGCGCCATTCTGGGACTGGCTTTGGAAGTAGCTTGTGCTAAGCTACGGCTTCGAATATTAACAATGTAAGACAAATTCTTTTTCGGCGTTATATTTATTATTCTAAATTCATTTTCGACTCTTCATCTTAAAAAACTCTAACTTTAATATTTACACGTATTATTTGCATCAAGTATTGCGGACTTAAGCTTTTATCTTTTATATGGGCTGAGATATTGCGTCTTTTTTGGACTTGTATTTATTTTTGATGAGTATTGCAGACTTAAGCTTTTATCTCTTAAATGGGCTGAGATATGGTGTCGTTTTCTATAAGATATCTTTTGGACTTGTATTTATTTTTGATAATAACGAACTCCAATGAAAAGACATTGTTTCTAGAATATACTTTTCTCACTTAAGATTATTTTTAATATCGACATACTGTAACTGTTAACTTTGCCCATGATGTTTGTTTTGAATATTAAGTTTAAGAATTGGGCAATAATAGAATATCTAGCGGCATATATATTTACTTTAATTATACCCTTTTTTAAGCATTAGGGACTTTACTTTATATTAATCCATGTTAGACGTTAGGTTTTGGCCTTGGGCTTACTGTAATATAACATCTTTAATTGCTCTGTTTATATTTAATGTTTAATCGTTCTCTCTTGAACTTAGGATATTGGGCGCCATCAGCGCGTATGAGAAATTAGTGATAGCCGCCATGACGACTAAGTGTTAGGTAAATATTTGTTTAGAGCTGGCGAGTTATTATGGGTTTATTTTACTAAGGTCAACCTTGCTTTCTGTAATTTGGAATATTATATATATAGATATATATATTTTTGTTTATGGGAAAAGGAGATAATGAACGACTGACAGGAAATAACTCAATATTTTTAGGTTGAACATTGACGTTTATATTAAAGTTATTGTCTAGAGTCAGTCATTGTGTTTTTTGGCTTAACCAAGTTTTTAGCGAAGCTTTTCGCCTATACGTACTGCGACCTCCCTAAGAGGCCATGACGCAAGGTTGCGTATATTGTATTCTATAAATTGTTTGAAACTATAGCTTTAAATAAATTGTTATCCATATCTTGTTGAATCTAAATAAAAGTTCTCTAGACTATTATGTTTGTATTTTACCTTTTTATATACTCATCCTTAGGTAGGTTACTACAACTTCAATATGTTATCTAATATTCAAAACAGAGGAGCAGTCACGTTTCTGGTTAATGACATGTAGTATTGAGTTTGAGGGTGACCACAGGGACGAGTCCCGCAATAGTGCTTATTGCGTGTGCTGGGCTCCAGTTAGGTCTTGCCCAGTTTTACTTTGCCTTTTCACTCACCCAGCACACTCTAAATTTTTATTCTAGCTTATTATAATTTTTTGTATTTGGACACGCCTAATTAGGCGTAACGGTTCAGTACTAATAATTATATCCATGTCGGGATGAAGAGAGTTAATGAAAGTAGCTATAACTGGATGGGAGCCAATGATGATCTTGACCTATCTTAAACCTAACTAACCAAACCCTGGTGAATATTGGAATCGCTACCCTTTCGAGTAAAATCCTCCAGTACCAGTCGGGAATCGAGTCCGGGACTTCTAGGTCAAGGCCTTTGACCACTATAGCAAGAGGCCGGTTAGCTCAGTGGGTAGAGTATCTGCCTATTAAACAAAAGGTCCCGAGTTTGATTCTTGACATGGGCGACAAATTTCTCATTGTTAAAATTTGTGTTTCCCCTTTCACATTGATGAATAAATTAACAGCCGGGGCTGGATGTTGTGACTGTTCTATATATAAGCTAGTTTATATGTCGTGCGCTGATATAATCAGTCAGTTAAGAAAGAGCACGTAAAAGACCACGAATGAAATTAAACCAAAATATATGACCCATCTGGGGAATCAATCCCTAAATAACAACACTATGGTGGGTGACCTGGTGGTCTAGGGGTAAGGTGTCAGACTTCTGTGCTGCCAGCCGGGGTTCAATCCTCGGTCTCGGCATAGATTTATCTGATTACCAAACCCTTCCTTCACCTCTGACAATACATCTTGTGAATGTGGGGAATGCCAGGCCTCCACCGTGGTTCGGATTCCACGTTAAACTGTAGGTCCTTCATTTCATCTCACAATCACCCTACCATTTACACATTAGCGTAAGTGCGTATAAACCGAACGGGTAGTAAGACGCGGTGCTAATAATAATAATAATAATAACAACACTATGGAGGTAGGGAAGAGGAAGGAAGAATTTTCGAACCTGTGCAGAAGGAAAGAAAGTAAAAACAATCCAGAGAAAATTACCTCCAGTGCACTCAGATGGGATTCAAAAATCTCCATTCCCATCCCCAGAAAACCAGACTAGCTGAGCCTAACGTTTATTTCGTGTGCCCACTGGTGTGCGTGCTATTTGTCTTGGTTTGAATCCCGGCTGGGTTGATATATAATAATTTTAAGGTTGGTTTTGTCATCTCACGCGGACTAAATGTTGGGTTCATCTGGTCAATTTTTCCGGGGACGAGGAGGTCAGAGCTAGAAACCCTCTCGGATTTGGTGAGGGTGGTCTTTATTAAATGGTGAGCTTCTCTTCCTCCATGCAAATTAAGGTACATTTAATCTAAATCCTATCTTCCTCGTTCCTGCCTATTAATATAATTAAAATGTGAATCCTCAGTCCCGGCACAGATTTATCTGATTGCCAAACCCTTCCTTCACCTCTGACAAGACATATTGTGAATGTGGGGAATGCCAGGCCTCCACCGTGGTTCGGATTCCACGTTAAACTGTAAGTCCTTCATTTCATCTCACAATCACCCTACCATTACACATTAGCGTAAGTGCGTATAACCCGAGCGGGTAGTAAGATGCGGTGCTAATAATGATAATAATAATACTTAAAATGTGTATACCCCGGCTGTGTGACCACCTCTGTTGTCTAGCGGCTAGAGGTCCTGGGTTCGATCTCTGGTGCTTCTGTGAAACAGTAGGTCTGAATCGGGTTCAGCTCAGCCTCGTGAGTCCAATTGATGAGCTACTTTGATGAAAAAGTAGTGGTTCCGGTCAAAAAAACTGAGGTTGATGGCTAGGGGGTTAGTGGTGCTAATCAGATGACACCCTATTTCCACAGAGGTAGCACTGTATTCGCCAACAGATGGCAGCCACTCGGTGTGTATGACTCGTTTGTGGACTGACGACATGGATTTATCTTTATAGGCCAGAGGGGTAGTGAGTTGTGGTAAAAAAACGCCATTTTTTTTATTCTTTTGTGACCCTTTATCACGGACCAAGTCATTAGTAACACTAGAGTGACGTACCAGATAAAAAAAGCTACAGTGGTATAATTTACATTTATATGAAATCTGGTAACCAACCAGTACCAGTTACTAAATAAATAAAAATCATAGGAAAAAACAAGTCGTTATAAGGTAGAAATCAGACTCTTATATAAACAATAAGACGAAATTAAAAGTAGAGAATAAATGTTCTTCTATTCTAACCGCAGGAATTTTGGTTTGAAAAAGGTTATTTTTTGATATCATCTAACTCATAACTTCGTATTTAGTTGGAACGTGTGGCTTCAATGCCCAAAACTGATTGATGCATCGTTCACCCATCAATTATACCTAGCCATTATTTAGTTCACACATGTAGGCCTACAATACTATCGATGTATTTTAGAGTGAGATAATTGTGAAAACCCTTCTGTCTGAAACAATATTGTTGCGATTAGAATAGAACAAAATATATTTTATACGTTTTAGATTTACATACTTTTAACAGTAGGTTTTTTTAGTTGTAACCTAGTTTTTTGCATATATTTTTTACGTTTTATAAATCTAAATTACACAAATTTGTACAAAGTGAACTTAATAAAATGGCTTTAAAAATAAAAGTTCAAACTTTTTGTTAAAAAAACAGTTAAATTAGTAAAAAAAGACCTGCATACATGGTAGCAATATATTCTAAGGTTTCGTTTTCATAATGTGTTGGATTGCAGATAACTGGGAAGTCAGGTTTTGAATATTGACTGTACAGTATATACTGAGAATGTTATTTTCTATAAGATTTCCCACGAAAAAGTAAGTATATTTACCTTAAATCCTACTTTCATCAATCCTATCCCCTAAGTGTAAATTCAGGGGTAGTCTGGTCGGGTAGTGAGATGATTCGCACACAAAAATAATTAATAATAATAATATTTAGCACCGTGTCTTACTAACCGTTCGGGTTATACGCTTTAAGTACTAATTACTCTTAATGTATTAGGAATTGGGAAGGTTGAATTAGAGGAAGTGAACCCGCATTTGCGTGGAGGGAGAGTGGAAAACCATTTAGGAAAAAATACTCCCAGTTCATCCGACTGAGATTCGAACCTCGAACTCTCTGTCCTCAGCAGACGAGCAGTTCAACACGACTAACGTGTTAGCCAACTACGCCACCGAGGCGGGTAAAAATAATTAAAAGTATGTCTAACCTCACTGGTCTTGGGACATAGTGTTTGCCTCAAAACCCGATGTTCATGGATTCAAACCTGACTAGGGTTGATGGATTTTTCTTAAGTGGTAAAAATCCGTAGCACAACGGGGAACTAAAGCCGTCGGTTCCATCTTGATCGATTGTGGCATGTAAAATAATCCTGGAAGGCATGTGAAAATACCTTTCCCGGCAACATTTGTAAGTTCGTTCACTCTCTCTCATAGAAATTCTCGTGTGCTGATATAATCAGTTGGTTAATAAATTTAACTTTAAATACCTCAAATAAATAAATACATAATTTAAAATATGCTACGCGTGTATACGGAATTAGATTGTTTACTTTAATCAAATCTACTTTTCAAAGATGGAATTACCAGTAACTTGGATTAGACTTTAAATTGGTAGTAATTTAAGCCCTTCAAATACTGTGTCCTACAACAAAACTTGATGGATGCAGTTACCATTTTAATCCAATCATATGAGGAAATTTTATATCAATTAAGGAATTGGCAGAGGCAATGTGGAAGACGNTATATATATATATATATATATATATATATATATATCAGGATGTGCTACTTTACCTTAGTATGGTTTAATTAACGAACTGAATATTGAATAGCTGAACCGAATGGGTCAAACTCAGTGGTATTTAAATAAAGTGCTCACTTCAGGACTATATGTTAATGGGTTCGAACCCAGCTGGGGTAGCTTTTCTTTGAGTGATTATAGCCCTTGGTACAACTTCCTTTGAAAGGGAAATAGAGCCGTCAGTCTCATGTCAATTGTGGCATGTAAAAGAACCCTAGAAACTCTGTATCAATCCCTTTACCGGCATAATTGGTAGGCTATTTCACGCTTGCCCATAGAAATCCAGTGTAGAAGGCAATGGGAAACCACCACACTTTCTGACCTCCCCTATTACACGAGATTTCTACCAGTTGGTGCAGGAAGCACTAACCAGCTGAAGGGCTGAGTGCGTGTCCAGCTCCAGGTGGATGGGAATCACATCCAGCCAACCTTCGGGCTATTGACTCCAGAATAAAAATAAGCCCTAAGTGTATCATTCTTCCAATAATGAATTTTATGTATACATAGAACAGCAAATTTTCCCTCCTAGGTCATGATCATATTTATAGCAATGCAGTAAGGATTATAAAGGTACAATAAGAGGTAATGTACCCACAGTTTTGAGGGGAGAGAATTGGAAAACCATTTAGGAAGAATCACAATCAGCTGGGATTCAAACGTTTGCCGTCCCATAACTGGATATCCAATCTATTATGAGAGTGACACCTTACAGTCTAGACATGTGACCACTAATGGGGACTACTTTTATTGAACGTTGGAAACTTTGGATAATCTTAACCTTGGTAATGAGCTGCAGCTGGCAGCATAAACATAATAATATTAATTATGCGCTTGTCAAGTGATATGGGAGCATAAACTATAAAATATAAGCTATTCCTATTAATCTGATTTAAAAAAAGTTGTGCGAGATTGGGCTTGTAAACATCAAATATATGTAAAAAAAATTAATCAAAATTACAGGCTCATTTAAACCCACCTAGCTGATATTCTGGTTTGGGGGCTTACTGTGAAAATGGTGATTAATCGATGAACAATATTAGCATTTTTTTCCCCCAATATGACACCAATTTCTCATTAAAACTAAAAAAAACTTATCAACAGAGAAATATAGACATAGTATATTTCACCATTCTTGTAATTTCAGTTAAATAGTTCTTAATACATTAACTACTTACAATTTAAAAAAATTATATATTTAACATAACCTCTCTAAAAATATCCGGCAATGACCGTCAAATTAACTTAATCCAGGCAAGCAACGATAATACTTAACACCCACCAACACTCTAACAAGTGCAGAGATTTAATATACGAGTAATGAAACGAGTTAAAACACATATATTAGTTAGCTTAATCACCTCCTGGAGTCAAACTCAGCTCTTTGACTAAGAGGTGGACTCTTAGGTGGAGGCTAATTACTTAGTATCCTTAAATGTTTTATTTAACATGTATCTTTACTAAGGAAGTTGTCTTACTGAAAAAATTTGATGGATTTGTTTTCATAGATTTTGTTCCACTAAACAAAAATTATCCTTATTATTTTTATTATTATTATTATTATTATTATTATTATTATTATTATTATGTACAGTACTTTCTAGAGCAAGGATAGATGAAATATACATAATGCAATGTAAAGGGAGCTGGAGAGAGAGTTTTACAGAACTGCACCATAATTCAACTGTAAAAAGATTTATAAATATATACAGATAAAACCATTAATAATGACTTTGTTTGAGGTCAAAATCAACCCTCCAAAGTCAAATAAAGCTACACTATCCTTGACACTACTAGTGTTCCTTTTAATCTTTGATGGTAGAAGTACTAGAAAGGGATTGTATAATTTAATAAAGCCTTGCTTCCCTTTAAAACAAGTCCCCATAAATCCCTAGCCCAGCCCTAAAAAAAAACACACACACACAAAAAACAGCCAGCTCTGAGTAACGCAGTCGCCCTCATTCTCGTTCGGTTTAGTTTTCAACTTTTTTTTTTATCATGGGCTGATCTCACATCCCTTTCATTTTTTATTCCTATTGTGAAATGATAGAAAACTTCTATATTGTGTGTGTGTTTGTTTTGTTTGAAGAACCGTGAAATCCTTTTGAAAAGGGATCACTCGCCCATGAATTCAATCATTTGATCTTTTTTTTTTAAATTCACTTAGCATAACCAGGATTGTTATATTCCAACCAATATTTATAGGGATGAAAATAATGTATGTATAATTTTGATTGAAAATAATGCAGATAAATTATTTACATTATAATAACCCTTGCGTTAATGCAGCTTTAAGCCCCAATTAAATGTATGCAATGGAAATAAATATTAACAATAGTAATATTTGTCTAGAGTATAAAATAAACATAGTGTTTTTTTAAAGATTTATTGAGTGTACATTATGATAAACATATAATTAAAATAAATGGTATGGTTCGCCACACGAACTTTATCTCCTCTTTTATATTAATACTGGTGACCTGGCGGTCTAGGGGTAAGGTGTCAGACCTCTGTGCTGGCGGCCGGGGTTCAATCCTCGGTCGCGGCAAAGATTTGTCTGATTACCAAACCCTTCCTTCACCTCTGACAAGACATCTTGTGAATGTGAGGAATGCCAGGCCTCCACCGTGGTTCGGATTCCACGTTAAACTGTAGGTCCTACATTTCATCTCACAATCACCCTACCATTACACATTAGCGTAAGTGCGTATAACCCGAACGGGTAGTAAGATGCGGTGCTAATAATAATAATAATAATAATAATAATAAGTCATATAATGCTATGACAAGCCTAGCAAGCCGGTAGAGGAAAATAAATGATTTTAATAAAAATAAACTGACCCAGGCTGGAAACAGTAATGAATGTAAATTAAAACAATACTTCTATCTCCAAGGGGTTGAGAAGGAGTAAAAAGATGAACACTTTTACCAATAATGAAAACAAAAACGTTGAAGAATCTTGTTACTATCACAAAGTTGTATTCGTAAATTTGAAAAAATGACAACTAGACAAGGGAATCGAGTCCGGAACCTTTGGCTTATCACGCGTCAATGCTCTACCACTGAGATATCAATTATTCGTCCCTCACTCAGGGCCATTCTTCACTAAAATTTTAAGGCGCAGTCTGGTATGGACGTGTGGAGATGATTTTGATCTCCCATGTACAATTATATGTAAAAGAGTTAGCTTTCTCCATAATAAAGTTGGTTCACGGTTGGTATTCTTAGTTCTGATTTCAAGCTCAGGCCCTAGAACATTCATTAGGTTTTTTTACAATACATTTGTTTTCCAATCTCTCTCTAGATCCTTATAGTTCATATTAACTGCTCATTTTCTCTAAATTTATATTAAACCATTAAGAGCACCGTACATATCCAAACATTGCATTATTGGTTATTAGATTGGCATTTTAGAAGTTTCTAAATCACTGTCACACTACTAAATATTAATTTGAAAATTGTGTGTTGCTGCCTTTTTAAAAATGCGCTTTCTTTTATCTGTTTGAGGAAGGTTACATCTATGTACTCGCCATTTATGTTAATCTAAGAATTGTTTCATTTCCGGTAAAATTTTGTTGAAAATCTGCTAATTTGATCTTTGATTGGATTTAAAAAATATCATCGAACTTAAATTTATTGTGTATTGGTAGCTTTTGACTCTATTTTGGTTTGGAATTTATTTTAAGATAACAAATATAACTTTAAATAATTCGGGATTCCTGAACGACCACAATGCGACTCAGAGATCCAGAGGTTCAATGAATAATCCTCAGTTGAACATGTAATTTAAAAAAGTTTATACTTTTAAATAAATAAGATACTAGACAGCATATATATTACATTTTATATTTTTCGAATCATGATTCCAGTATTTTCTAAATCTTCTAGCCTCAAATATCCTTAAGGATTTGAATATTCTAGTAACCCATCCCTATAATAAACATATTAATTATTATTCACCATATCTATATATTTTAATAAAGGGACAATAAGATTACCGGGCTTTTCACCAACAAATTTCCAAGGACATGCATAGAAATCAAATTTTTTGAAAATATTCAAAAGGTCCCATTTTAAATTAGGAATTAAAATTAGAACAAGAAAATATATATTCTAACTAAGCTAATTTAATTTACAATCTATATTTATAGAATCTAAAGGCTACAGTCGAAAGCTGTAATTGCAAAATTTGTGCAGGCTAGCTAGTTTAGAAAGTAAAAAAAAAAGTTTTACAATTTCTTGGGTGCTTAGTGGACATAAGACATCGTGGAACAGGTTTTAAATAATAGTTATATTCATATAGTTAGTTACTATAAAGTCCCTGATTTTTTTTTAAACGAAACGTAATATTTTTTGGTACATCACAGATAATGCTCATTTGTTCATAAATTATGTTCATTATTTCCTGGATGTGAATTTGTTTTACCATAGGTCTGTGAGTGTCTAGTAACATTTAGTTATTATCAATGTTATATAACAGATGTGTGCTTCTTCTTTGTGTAGTAAGCCTGAATCATCCAGACAAATGAAAACAGTCAATAATAATATAGCAAATATTTTATTACTATCAGCTCACTTTGTATATATACATCAGGGTTTTGGAACTAAGAAAAAAAAAATTGGATTAAAGACACACTTTACGAACTATAATAAGAATTGAAACTAATCCATTAGGATTATTATTATTAACACTACGTCTTACTACCCATTCGGGCTATACGAACTTACGTTAATGTGTAATGTTAGGGTGATTGTGAGTTGGAATGGAGGACCTACAGTTTAACGTGGAATCCGAACCACGGTGGAGGCCTGGCATTCCACACATTCACAAGTTGTGATTGATACACGTCTTGTCAGAGGTGAAGGAAGGGTTTGGTAATAAGATAGATATATGCCAGGACCGAGGATTGAACCCCGGACCCCAACACAGAAGTATGACACCTTACCCCTAGACCACCAGGTCACCTTAATCCATTAGGAGCTTGAGGACATCGTAGGAGTACGGGATTAAGCTTTTCCACCAGTTCGATGTAGTTAGACCAACGGCGTAAGCATACAGAAGGACTGTTGGACAGAGGGACTGACTAACTTGGATATAAAAAACGAAATAGATAAAGAGCGAACAAGTCACTACACATTTATTTTAGATCCGTATTATATTTCCAACATGTCAAATGGGATAGCTGCAGGAAAAATGGTTTAGCGTATGAAATAATTAAACTAAACGTGGCCTAAAATGTTTTTTGACATATAAACTGCAAACATACTTAACTTAGCCGGAATTCCTTATATCCCACCTTAAGTCAATTATGGCACTTTTGCTGGACGTACACACGAATAAAAATGTCTACGTTAATATGCGATGGATGCAATGAATTCATATTAGTCTATTATGCAAATACAAAAAATTAAATCTTTTAAGCGAAAAATAGAATCAAACCACCTGGATTATTGACATGAGTGGACATAAACTGTAACTAGGGATGTAGGCGTGGATGTGAGTAGAATAATACGATAGGACTTGTATGGTTGTTCAATGTATCAGTCTACTAAAATATGTAATATTTAAAAAAATGTATTGTGCGTTATTCTCGTTGTTGGTTCAGCGTCCCTGTAACTGTTTTGATAGGTTTATCAACGTTGATTGGATTACAACGGTTGATTGCCCCACAATTTAATAGGCATATTAGGCCTACCTTATGTTTAAGCTACACCACATCAATTGTGTGTGTGTGCATGCATGCGTCACATATGAAATACGTCTATCTACATTTTCTATGGTCGTTAAATAAACACAGAAAATATACGAACGTTTACCAAACACAGGTAATTAAATTTCTGCATTGCGGGCAAGATAGTAACCACAGATAGGGGAAGTATATTTGTAGCGAAATTTAAGTATTCCCAGATAGACGTAAAAATCGTAAAATTTACATATATAAAAGATCATACGTAGTCTGTGTGACTAATTTTACAGCCAGTGTTCGCAAGTATTCATTTGAGGGGGGGTGGGGGGGTGGGGTGGTTGTAGGGGACGTGAGAGAAGGTTAGTGTTTTTGCAGTTTTTATAACAAAACATTTTTACCCTAAGCAATTAAAATATTACTCCAGTAGAAACATGGTTTAATTTTCTTCAAATGGTGATATCAACAGCTGTTGTTGAATATCTGTCATGAGCATAACAGCATTTGATGACTGACTTTTTAAATAAAGAGAAAAGTTGTCATTAATTTCTAGGACACCTTTGACAGATAGTCAAGAAATATTGAGGTCACCACGCGAAGAAAATTAAACTGAAGCATTATTTTATTTATTTTGGCAAAAAAAAAAAAAATGTTTGGTTATAAAAACTTCTAAAACACTGACCCTTTCTCGCGTCCGCTATACCCCACATTAGGGTGGAATGGAATAGAATACGAGTTAAAGTCCATATTTTTCAGTTCATTTCAAGCAAACATTGTTTGGACAAATCAAAAAACTGCTTCAGTAGATATATTTAGTTTAATTTTATGCATATTAAAATCTCCATGCTTTGAAAATAATGTACCCAGAGACAATATAAGTAAAAGGGTAAACATAAGGTGCCATAAGTGTTTTTATATTTTAAAAAAGGAACAGTTTTCTGATACATTATAAGTCTTCAAGGAGATTATCCTTTTGTAAGAATTACAACAGTGACGTAAGAACAACAATATAAAACACGTATTTAACAAAATGAAGGAGTGAAATAACAAGATACGCCCCGACCCATTTTATCCGGAACAAGACAAACAAATAACATATTTATGCAATTAAAGCATGATAAATTATGTGTGATAGAATAAAAGACATATAAGTCCCAACCCCACGGCCATAAATAATGGAAACTTTTATTTTGAATAATAAAATTTAAGAAAACAAGGTATTGCAACATATTTCAAAGAAGAAACTATTACATCTGAAATTAATATTTAATATAATTATACTTTTAAGAAATAAAGTGAGTTTAAACCAAAATGTAGATTAACAAAACAAAAAACTTCCAACGTGCCGTGCAGCCCCTCTATTTTCCATAACCGAGTGTTCCAGGGCATAAAAACATATGCGAGCAAGCATCACGACAGAGGAAAGGGGCTTTGAGGGTAGGTTTGTCTACCATCACAATACACCACGGAGTGTATTCTTGACGCCACGAATCAGTTCATCTCTTCACGGGTCAGGCAGTACGTCAAATGCCACGATGCTTATGACCAATATTTAGGAACTGTTGATATAAATACGAGTGTGTATAGAAAATTAAATTAAGCACTTATACTTAGGCAATATTTCCATTATTTTATCCTGAAGGTGTTTTTTTAAATAAAAACTGCAAACATATTGAACTTAATAATTCACGTTATTTTAAACCTCGCCTTAATAAATGGGAATGTTTCTTTATTAGATATTCTTATTGGTCCACTAAATACCATGTTTTAAGGCGTATAAAAGTATTTCACAGACCCCAACTCGTAACCGAACATAGCTTACTCATGGCGGTCACATTACGTTACGTATCCGAGACTGTACCGCGGATATCTTCATATTTGACTGGGACCCGGAGAGATAGCCCAGATATATTCGATTCGTCCCCCTCTTTGTTCGTCTAATTGGCTGTAATCGGATTCACAGCCCCGACGAGAAGGATCTGTGAAGAGGATATCGAAGTCTGTCTACAAGGACCACGAGACGTTGCTAATGAGGACTTGATTGATTCAGTGAAGAGCACGCTCCGAGTTACATCCAGAAAGGGCAATAGTCTCTTAGAGGGAAGTAGGTTCCTGAATTAGAGGACCACGATTTTAAAATACATTTGATGTTTTAAAATTAAGAAATAAGCTTGGATTAAAAAAAAATTGTATGAAACTTCAGCTCAGTTGTAAGTGCGTCTATTTGTCGACCTAAGATCCTAGAGTTAGTTTCCTGGCATGGTCAAAGTATTTGATAAAATAGTGGCTTTCTATTTGCGGTGATAAATTGTTGTCTTAAATTTTGGATGATGGGTCTGCTCTGGAATTAATTAAGCTAGAAAATGAATAAAGGAAGCCTTGAAAAGGTAAAGAGCAAAGAAAAGTTTGATACAGTCATGGTAGTTTGACGAAGATCATTATAGAAGGAGATATGGATAACTTATGACGGGAGATCTGGGTTCTAATCCTTGCTGGTTGTATTGAGTGTGGTTTATCCTAAATTCTTTCACACTTTCCCTCCATATAGATGTGGGTACATTTGATACCAAATTTGACCTTATTCATCCATATTTCATTAGCATAATCGATGTATGGGTGTGACCCAAACGGGTACTAAGATGCAACAGAAAAAAAGTATTTTATACAGAAAAGAGTTTTATATTTCTTTGACAATAATATCACGTCCTTGTTTTACACCAGTATAGTATCGTGCTCATATTGAGAGTCACGTCATCCTAACACCAGTATAACAGCGCGCTAATATTCAGAGTCACGTCATCCTAACACCAGTATAGCAGCGTGCTCATATTGAGAGTCATGTCATCCTAGCACCAGTATAGCATCGTGCTCATATTGAGAGTCATGTCATCCTAACACCAGTATAGCAGGGCGCTCATATTGAGAGTCATGTCATCCTAGCACCAGTATAGCAGCGTGCTCATATTGAGAGTCATGTCATCCTAACACCAGTATAGCAGGGCGCTCATATTGAGAGTCATGTCATCCTAGCACCAGTATAGCATCGTGCTCATATTGAGAGTCATGTCATCCTAACACCAGTATAGCAGCGTGCTCATATTGAGAGTCATGTCATCCTAACACCAGTATAGCAGCGCGCTAATATTGAGAGTCACGTCATCCTAACACCAGTATAGCGGCGCGCCCGTTGATCTGGGAGCAAATGCGAGTAGTGTCAGCCCCTCCGGTGTCTCTGTCTTGTCATGAATATTATATTACATATTGATGTCCGATACTGGCTCCAGGGGATAATCCCTCATAGCTGCGATGTCTGTCGGCAAGATTTCGAACCTCCCACCCTGGTATGTGTGACGAGGATTCATCGGCTATTCGTCTTGTTTAGGGCTAGTGTGGCTTCAGAAAAAAAGTTCATTAAACTCTGACAAATTTTATATAATTTTGTACTGTATTTGTTTGTTACAGAGATCCGAAATGGGAGTAGGGAACTTTCGGAAATTTTTATTATGAAGCTCAAGATGGCCTTGTATCAAACTTAAATATCTTATAGATGCATTCAAGTTTCAAAAATATGTCCGGAGAAGAACAATTTCAATAGCTTCTAGAAGCATCTATTTATTTTTTTAATCCAGGCGGAGATCATTTCCAAACGAAGCTGATTTTTTAATTTGGTTCGGTACGACCACTTTAGAAGCATCTAATTTAAAAAAAATCAGACGAGAAACTATTTAAATAAGCTTAGAGTAAATACAATTTATATATTTAAAAAATGGAGGTGAGTACTACTTAAAACAGCTTCTAGAAGCATCCAATTTAAAAAAAATTTGATGAAGTAGGACTACTCCAAACAGCCTCTAAGAATATCCAAATTTCAAACAATTTCTGGGGGGCCACTTTTCTAAATAGCTTTTAAAAGAGTATAATTTTTAAAAAAATCGCCAAATGAAGGCCACTCCAAATATCATTTAGGAAAATCCAATTTTATATCATTAGCTGGGGTGGAAAAGGGTAGAAAGTCCCATAAAATGTATTTTGTGACATAAACCCCCACCCGCACCCCCTTACGTAAATAAATTTCCACCACCACTGTATACATTATTATTATTATTATTATTATCACCACGTCTTACTACCCATTCGGTTTATACACACTTAAGCTAATTTGTAATGGTAGGGTGATTGTGAGATGAAATGGAGGACCTACAGTTTAACGTGGAATCCGAACCACGGTGGAGGACTGGCATTCACCACATTCACAAGTTGTGATTAATACACATCTTGTAAGAGGTGAAGGAAGAGTTTGGTTATCAGATAAATCCGTGCCGGGACCGAGGATTAAACCCCGCACCCCTAGCACAGAAGTCCAACACCTTACCCTGTAACGTTTGCAAGAAACGATACGAAACACCATTTGAAGGACTTCCCTGGGTTCCTGAATCACGAACAATCCAACCTAATCTGCTACTCGAAGTGACGATGTGTCTGTGACAACAAGAACATACCGACGCGGAAGAAGATATTCGCAAACTAATGTGATATCATGGAGTTCTTGCCCGTCAATAGTCATGGTCTTCCCTCTCACCTGCATCTCTGTCCTGTTCCTATTGGTCGCGAATCCCACGATCAAGAATGTATTACCTTTTATAGGCATGTTTGAGGTTAGCGTAGCTATCTCTGATACTATATATTGGCTTGTTATTTGGTTGTAATTTGACTTTTACACTGGATCTAAACGGCTATGGAGGTCACTCTCTAGGGGAATATCGTCTTAGTCGCACTTTACGCTATTACATCTAAGACACAGTTCACATGTGGTTATTATAATGTCTTATTTGCGTTGCACTCATGAACTTTTGGAAACTGTTCACTTAGGGTCGTTATGCTGTCTTATTTTCTCATGATATACGTTAATGTTTCCAAATTTCTGCTAGCCGCGTCTAACGCTGTAAATGTACACTTGGCTCAATGTAGACACGACTTTTCCCTAATGGCAGATTGTGTACAATGTTTGCTCTCTTATGCTCATAAGAGCTGTCTATTGTAAGTTATACTTGTGAACATTAATATATCGCTGTTTCATTATCGATGTGTAAATAAAATTATTGTTAACAAGAAGGTTGGTTTTTCCTTTTTTCGGGTACAACCCCTAGACCCCTAGGTCACCATGTATAATTTAACAATGTTCTTATTTCTTAGCGTTTGGTAGTAAATCATATCATGTCATAAACTTATGACTTGTACCCTACCTCTCCGCCCCCCAAAATTCTCTATATGCCCATTAGATCTCTTATAATTATTTAGGTTTTTGTTTTTACCAACACCAACTGATAGTAATCTCTTTGACCCAGCGCTTGAGTGTTTCATCTAATGATTAATAACAACAGTATTTGTGAATTTTCAAAAATCTAGATTTCATTACAGCTTGGTGTGTATTTAAAAAAAACTACTATGCAAATAGGATTATATGATAAACTTTAGGTTTATTGACAGATACCTGATAATTTACTATTTAACCACCGCATCGGTGGGAAAATGGACTAATCAATCTCATCTGTCATTTGCTTGCTCAGTTATTATATCCCTACGAGTTTATTCGAACATCTTTACAAATGTCACTACCAGGTAATTGAGAAACTAACGCAAATCATCGAGCTTAACTGTTTTAATTTTTCAGCAGGTAACGTTAAGAGGTAAGATTGTGAAGTTTACGTTTAATAAAAGTAAACCTTAAAAAAAAAAAGCTAATTTATTCTGATCTCCATCAAACTTGGCAAACACATGTTAAAAAAATTATTTGACTAATTTTATAAAACGTGTATTTAACTAATATGCCCGTACTCTATTTTTTCCTTGGCTTAAACTAAACAGAAATAAGCTAAATAGCTCGCAGCATCTGAGCTAATAGTTAAGATTTGGATCAAAATACAAACTGCAAAATATTTGCCGGATATTATCAAATGAATTTCTCTCAATACTATATTTTATAAAGCTTTACGATGTGCTGTTCGTTTATGTCTATGAAATAATTTAAAGTAAAACCACTTATTTTCATATAAGAAAAATACAAAACCATTTGGAAATATTGCTATACAAACAGTATATACTTTATTCATATTTATTATAAAACAAAACTCATTAATTAAACAGAACCCTCATCCAGGGACATTTTAATAAAATGTGAGACCCNACCCTGGCAAAAAAAAAAAAAAAAAATTGGAGGCCCCCTTTTATACGGCAGATTATCAGTTTTAGCACTAAGCCATTATAATATATTGATACGTACTCGCTTCTTATATGTTACACCCTCTCTTTTATCTCATAGTAATAGGCCACCAAAAATACTACAAGGAAGGGAGGGAGGGAGTAAGCTAACATACAAAATAATAGAAAGCAGTAATAACAAAAGTGAGAATAATAGTTTATTGAAAAATATGACAACAATAATTCATGTGGCCTTAACGGGTCAACTTGTAGCTGTAGTTGGAAAACATTGTACAATAGATAGTTTCAACGAGAAACAATGGAATAACAGGATGAGTCGAATTGACCATGTTTCTTTAAATAGTAATATAAAACAAATATTAATCTTTACACATAATTATGAACAATGAGTAGCTTTATGAGCCCTAATTTTCAGCTATTAAAAAAATGTCAGCTTCTAAAGACAAAAATTGACATATTAAATTAAACTTATGTTATAACATTACATTTTAAACAAACGCAAGAGTTCGGCTTCAGACTGTAAGTCGAATCTTTCGCGGGACTACTTGAAACGACATCATCCAAGTCTTTTAGTAAATCCCGGCATAAATGACAACCATCAATGGTTACAGAATTAATATTCATCTTAAAAGACTTTGAAAAATTTAAAGTTAAATATAAGACAAACAGCAAAATTTACGTCACATAAATATTAGAAAACAAAAGAATGAATTTAAATGATTTTAAATTAAATTAAAATGCACCTCAACAAAACTTACTTGTGCACGAACAGCAATTATTATAAAGTATTTACAAATGAATGAAAGAAGCAAGCGCCTGAGGGGTAATACCAAAATAATAGATTTTGTAAGAAAAAGTTCTCTATGGTAATACTCATATTTCACTCAAAAATTACAAGTTTATCTCTGACATCAAAAATGTAGAGTCCTAATTTAAATTACCTATAGCCCCAATATTTAAATAAGAATAATGAAGATTTACACAATTTTACAACTTTCCTGGTAGTGTACATTTCCAGGAAAAATTGTCTCTGATGATATAAAATATTAGCAGTCCAAACACGTAAAAAATTCCACCCATGGTGGTGCCGATTCCAAAAGTAGTCCACCCTCGGTGGTGCCGAATCAAATAGTCAACGTTCTCCTCAGTGCCACCATATTTATAGCGTCTCAATGCCAAGGGATACAATGGTGGGAGAAGTTGAAACTAGCCGGTGACGTCACGTTGGTACACCGCTGCCATCACTTGGGCACGTTGACCATTTCTCTTCCCGCTCTCTGATTGGTCATCGCATCTCCATCAAGATCACCCCAGGTTTGTTGTCAGTGATCTTTTTAACTGGAGTCGCTGATGACGCAGGTGGTCAGGCAATGATTTGGTGGTTGGTTCCACTCTCCACAAGAGGGCAGGTAAGTCCGAGCCCACGTCTAGAATGTTGTCCCGGTAGTCATGTAAAGAGTTACAAGTTAATGTTATATCAAATGGGACGGCACTCACCCGCCACCCGTGATGAACTCCAACACAAGAGCACGAGCTCTAACCTTCACTCTCCAACTGGCACAACTGACTGAGCGGAGCTTTCGCTTACCCCCTCCTTCCATTGACCCTTCTCTCTGGGGGTACAATAATGAATATATATTGGGGTGTGGGTTTTCAATAGTTATTTATTATACCACCGACTGACCTAGGTGAGGACGGCGACTAGAGGCCGTGATTTATTTAATGTACAAAATTCCATTTTCGGCGTAAGGGGGGATATCTGGTCTAAATTGTTGTTTAGGGCTTATAACTATTTAAACTTAGAACTATGAAATGTTTCGCGCAGGTCATTGCGAATGCACTTGCTTTCTCTCTCCTCATACGAGGTATAATTATTCATTCTAATTGTACTATTTCATTAGGTTGTATATAAATTATGTATATTCAATTTTATGTATATATTTTCGGCCACGCTTTGGCAATTTCTGCGTCTCGGGCTTAACCCCCGTACTTTATTGTTATTGTTTGCATATTTAGTGTATATAGGGGGTTATCTAGTTATCTATTTTACTTGAAGCACAGGGCGCTTTTGTGTTATGTCTGAGACTTGGCCTAACGTCTTATTCTTTTTATTATTTTGGTTCAACTTTATGTTGATTTCTTTAGATCTAAAGGCGCGTATTTGTTTTTCTTAGTATTGCCTAAATTTATATGTATGTTAGGGGTTGCGATGTAGTATCGTTGTTTGCCCTTAATGCTCAAACCGAAGGAACCATATACTTCCATGATGACGATTAATATTACTGTTGTACTGACAACCAGTTTATAGCTATATGTTTCTTTCCTATTTTCAGATATTGTAATGTCAAATAATTCCTTTATCTCAGTAGAGTTATATAATTCTGAGAGGATAAGCGCTTCACGCCATATTGTTATATTTTGTTCTAATTATGTATTTACCTTTTATTTTGTCCAAAATAAAACAAACAAACTTTGTTTTTGACTGTTAAACTTCTTGGTTATATTTTCCCATCACTCTTCCTAAAATGTTTAATTATTTTTACAAGAGGTTTACAGTCACCCATCAGACACTTGTGACCAGGCCGACCGGAAAATCACCTGTTGAGACACCACGGTGGATTTACCCCACTCGTCGAATTAGGACGTGTTGAAGTTAGGCCTTTATGCTTGTAGGTTAACATGAGGTGGGGTGGGGTCGCTTAAATTACATAAAGTTTAGGTTTTCAGGAATCTGGGATGGAATCCTCTCACTAAGCGAATACTAATTGCTGTTAATTATCTGTACACTATTTGATGCGAAATTTAGAATACAAACTGTAATCGAATTTAATATTTTTTGGAGGAAATGTGGCCCCCTGGAATATGAGGCCCAGGGTAATTGCCTCCTTTGCTATCCCTCCTCTTCCCTCACACCCCCTAGACGCAGCCATGCTTTCATTAGTGGGTACACAGACTTATATGTTACGCTCGTTCGATCTGGCAGGCTGGTGGTGGGGAAGCCATGGGTTGATTCCCAAACGGATGTACTGATATTATTACCATAAATTGTTTCCCCCCATCCTTTCATACAAATGCGGGTACATTTTATATATATTATATTTTCCTCGTTCTTACTCCATAATATTACATATACGGTTAGCCTGGACGTATAGTAAACCATGGATACATGAAAACCAACAAATATACAATTTCTGTTTTTCTTTAAATAAACATATTGTTGATTTTTAAATTTAGAATAATACCCAGAAAACACTGCTTCCTTTATCTACAGTGTGTTTTAACGTGAAATTACAAAAACTGTGTAATCTTGTTGTGCCTCACTGTTCAGTAGGACCTTGTGTCTTTCCTCCGCACTTGCACAGGCCGCGCCAATCACCCTCTCTACTGTCTGGATCGCTCTACAGTCTATGTTCTCTGAGCCGTCCATGACGAGTTACCCACTGTACTCAGCGCCCATGAGAACTCTATTGGCTCGCTTGGCAGCCATTATCACTCATGTTTTCCCTAGGCAATGGGAAGCTCCCTTTTCTCCCATTGGACAAGGCCAGGAAGCAGTGGAGGGTATTTGGCACGGTGGTTCCTTTGTCAGAGGCCAGTCGGAGAATGGCTACCCAAACCGGGTACGCTTTTGAAAGAGCTAATAAATTGTCGTGTTTTATAAAGATAAATTTTGTCTGAACTCCCTCTCCTTCCGCCGTCATCCTGTACCTCCCACCGCGACTCACGTTTTCAGGACTCTATCCTACCTCCCACCGTGACTCGCATCGCTGGGACTCTATCCCACCTCCCACCGTGAATCACGTTGCCAGGACTCTATCCTACCTCCCACCGTGATTCACGTTGCCAGGACTCTCTCCTACCTCCCACCGCGACTCACGTTGCCGGGACTCTATCCTACCTCCCACCATGACTCGTATTGCCGGGACTCACGTTGCCAGGACTCTATCCTACTTCCCACCGTGACTCGCATTGCTGAGACTCTATCCCACCTCCCACCATGAATCACGTTGCCAGGACTCTAGCCTACCTCCCACCGTGAATCACGTTGCCAGGACTCTCTCCTACCTCCCACCGTGAATCACGTTGCCAGGACTCTATCCTACTTCCCACCGTGACTCGCATTGCTGGGACTCTATCCTACTTCCCACCGTGACTCACGTTGCCAGGACTCTATCCTACTTCCCACCGTGACTCGCATTGCCGGGACTCTATCCTACTTACCACCGTGACTCACGTTGCCAGGACTCTATCCTACTTCCCACCGTGACTCGCATTGCTGGGACTCTATATCCCACCTCCCACCATGAATCACGTTACCAGGACTCTAGCCTACCTCCCACCGTGAATCACGTTGCCATGACTCTCTCCTACCTCCCACCGCGACTCACGTTGTCGGAACACTCTCGCCGACCTTTTTCCTACCCCTACCCATACGTGTCGGAACACAACGTCACCGTCGTCATGACATCAGCCAGTTACCCCCGAAGCCGCAAGAAGGGATAACAATCCCACCACAACTCAAATTTGGTTCCTTAATCTAGCATTAGTAGGCCGTGTTTCTTTTTATTACATTACTCCTGTTAACTTTACATTCTTAAAATGAAAAACAACGAAAGGGTGTTAGAAAACAAAACAACAGGATGTTGCTCCGTTCTTGCATCTATTCAACCCTCCGTCGCTTTTGTCTCTATTTTATCTTTCGAGCGTCTTTTGTTTCATCATGTTTTGAAGGTTACCGCTTCCCCACCCGTCTGTTAGTGTAGAAAGTGAATGAAGCACAGTGAAATCTTCGTCAGATAAGAAGTTGAAAAACAAACATGTCCTCTTACGATGATACATTTCACATCGCTGCTGTAGTTTGTTTTAGAGGCATGCTGGAGAAAACATATCTCGGAGAGGAAACATGATTTAGTATAACTAAGCATTGAGATAAAAATTGCTAATATTCAAACAAACAATTTTTGACATTGGAATGACATACAGACTGATGTGTACTAACCTTTCGGAACATATGTTTTGATATTTTTGAAATTAGATGACTTTTATCCACAAATAAAAATTAGTAGAAATGTATTACTGAAAAGTTTAGTTTCATGAGTTTTAGTAAACATTACATTCTTTTAATATATGTCTGCTCTTGAATCATTAAACCATATATTATGGTGTTGAAATGTAATCTGTCATTGATTTTTCACCTAGGTTTTTATAGTTTAAAAAATAACAATTTATTAATAAACCATAAGAACTTAGGTGTCTTTACTGAACACAACCAGCACACTTTGATAGAAGATGTAATTGAAATGTAAGTATACCACCACCACCACCACCACCACCACCACCATCACCATTATTACTCCTACCCGTACCCCTACCCCTACCGTCACCATCACCGTCACCACTACTACCCCAATACTGCTACTAATATATCCACTACTTGTACCCACGATACTATAACTATATATTTGATTTAGTCTTTTTTCATAGTTTGAAAGGATCACCCACCAACTGAATTTTCTTTGAGTTGATGGACAAGCTATGACATATTACAAAGATGAACTGTTATTAGGTAATTAAAATAGAAACAAGCGGGGCGCTAATATCAAATAATATTACAAAAGATTTTAACATACTCAGTGTGTATAATCTGAACATATAGTAAAACACAGTTCAAAAGAACAACTACTCCTATTTGATAAAAGCTACTCTGTCCCGCCTTACACGGAACAGTAAGAATATTTGCTATCTAGATTATTTCACGGCGGCTTTAAATAATTACAAATGCTCAGCGAGCTGGTAGTTACATTATTTTTAGCACAACGTCTTACTGCTTGTTTAGGTTATATATTATTATATAATCATGATAATTAGTTGGGAATTGGGCGGTTGAATTTAGAGCAAGTATACTCGCATTTGCGAGGAGGGAGAGTGGAAACCATTTAGGAAAACCCACCATCAGTACATCCGACCGGTATTCAAATCCCAATTTCCCCATCATCGGTAATCTACTCAAGAGCTAGTGACTCCTTAGACCATGAAGTCAATCAAGCAGGTGGGTAGTTAATTAAACAGTTGTCAATGTTAAATAATTTTAAAAGTATTTAAAATTAAAAATATGATAAAGAATTTTTTGAAACTTTTTTGATAAGATAAAACGTAATACATTTCAAATAAATTTCAAATGTTAATTCACACAAAAATAAAATATTATATTTTGTTCTAGTTATTAATCTTTGAAATTGTTTTGGTATATTTTTTTAAAATTTAAAATTAAAAAACTTAACTCTTTAAATTATATATTCACTTAGGTGGCACATAATCATTTTATAATATTTTAAACTTTTTTTCATTCAAATAGCCAAAGCTATTATTTATACTTTTAGTGAGGATTACTCCATCTAGGTATCATATTCTGAAAATTGAAAAATGACACCTGGATACGGGAATAGAACCCAGGACCTTTGACACAGGGCGATTCCTGGATAGCTCAGTGGTTAGAGCATTGGCGTACTAAGCCAAATGTCCCGGGTTCGAGTCTCGTGTCTAGGTGTCAATTTTCAGATTATTTTTTTTGCTAGAAAATTACAGTGGCCTGTCGAAAAACACTCAATTGTTCTAAAACATTGTACATTATTAAGCACATTCACAATTATTCTCGTCGTTTAATGATCGATAGTATCATCGTTTGCATTTATAACATTTATGCACACGCCTCAATGGCGTAGTTAGCTAACGCGCTAGTCATGTTAAGCTAGACTGTCGAGGATGGATAGATCAAGGTTCGAATCTCGGTCACGTGAACTGGGGATGCTTTTTCCTAAATGGTTTTACACTCTCCCTCCACGCAAATTTTGGTTCATTTCCTCTAAATTTAATCTTCCCAATTCCTAGCTCATTAGCGTAATTAGTACTTAGGCGTTTAACCCAAACGAGTGGTAAGACGCGGTGATAAATAATAAATAACAATTTTGCACGTTAGCTTGTTGGTCAGGGAATAGTTGGTATCGTGATCATATTGATGAGTAAGTTGATATTTACAATATATCTAGCGAAAATTTTGTTTATGTTGTTAAAAGTAATGATTAAATTACCTTTGAAAGACACACAGACTATCAATACTGACTTAATAACTATCATAAATCGACTCTTTTCGACCTTTGACAAATATATAGAGACATAACATTAGTCTTATTGAGATTTACATTATAAATTGCATATTAATTAATGAAATAACAAATAAATTAGAGATATACCACAATTAAAAAAAAGACTACACTATAACATAAAAAAACTTATTAATTGGCGAAAAAAACAATATAGAAAGGTATTTTAAGGTATTTATTGAACACATTTTTTGTAATTAATTATGCATGATGAAACTAATTTCAAACATTAAATAATGTACAGTACCTAAAATTCTTGCACTAATTCAAATGCTAGTTTTTTTATTAATAAGATTAAAAGTTTGTCTGTCTGTCATGAACATTGTGCAATATCTGCAGATGTCTGAAATTTTAAAAAAAATAGTAGACCCTGTGCGCGAACATAGGCACCTCAAAGATGGAATTTTAGAATATTGATGGGATTTTCAAAAATTAACTATCAACCAGATTGGACTCCGAGAAACGTAGGGCTTGGAGGTATTTACCTTATACGTACAGCCATTAGACTAAAAACATTCCATCCTGTCTTCACAGAATATTTCAGCTAGTTTAATATAAATATAAAATTAATATATATCTGTTTCAAGTTTCTGGTTATTTTCTAATGAGGGAGCCCCTTAATGTTAGTCTGTGTTTACCATATAGATAAAAAGCAGGTTGCATTTGTTTCCATCTAACTGCGAAATAATAGAACCACGTTGACCGAAAGAGAAATTTAAAACAAAGCTATGAAGAGGAGCTATCCTAAAGACAGATTCAGTCGAATGTAGGTAACAATAATTGTATAACAGATCAACCACACAGTCCTCCATTCGCGAATCTATCAGTACGAAGGGGAAGTCCCAATTTAACCAACTTAATATTAAATTTAACTTTAACCTTTTGACCATACCTTAAATTGAACCATGGACCTTCATATCAGTACATAGACGCTCTATAAACTAAAATAAGTGGTTGGATAGAAATAATAATAATAATAATCATAATAATAATAAAATTCTCACTCTTTCTAAATTTAAGGTTATTTCCGATTTATATGACGTAAGAAAAGTCTTCCTGCAACCATTGTCTGCCGTCTGCCCTCCTTTCATCTTCTCGAGGAACACAACTTTCGTTTTAGTACGGCTCATATTCACTTTGGTGACTTTTGCTAGCCTCGGTCAGTCACTCCTTCGATCATCTTTCAACAAAGAAAAAATAAATAGTAACAACAACAACAAAAAGAAAGAGAAAGGAAAAAGGCTTTTATTCTATTCGACTCACATCAACAACTGCAGGTAAGAATATCCTTATATCCATCAGAGGTTTTCAACGTAGCTCTCAGGTTACGCGAGTTGAGAAAAAGTCTCCTCAAGTTGCACTAGAGTCTATGAACATAGGACCAGCCTCGGAGGTAGAGAATATTTAGATAGGTTAACTACAAATGGAAAATACCTGGTTTCGATTCCAGACCATTACTGAAATAATTTTACATTATTGAAGTTGTTCGTTTTATTATTGAGATTGTAACCTTTCTAGTGGTATAAAGTTGAGTTTCATTGCTATGTGTGTGTGTTTGTGTGTTTTTTTTAGCACCGCGTCTTACTGGCCGTTTGTGCTTCACCCCTATGTATTAATTACACTAATTAATTAGAAATTAGGAAGGCCTAATTTAGAGAAAATGCAACCACATTTGCGTGGATAGAGAGTTGAAAACACTTAAGAAACCAAGCTCAGTGCATCCGACCGGGATCGAACCCCCAATCTCCCCATTTTAGGCAGTCTAGTCCAACACGAGATTAGCGCGTTAAACCACGTGGTCACCTAAGCAGATCTATGTTTTGTTCCAGGTAAAGTTAGCTCTTGGGTCTTGTACAGCTATAATGTAGCCATGTGTTTAGAAATAGGAAAAAATACAATTTTTGTTTTTGTTTTCTTGCTCAATTTTCCATCACGTTTTAATACCCATCTGAAATGTACACATTTTAATCATTTAAATGGAGTAAGGATTAGAAAGGTAGAATTTATAGGAAATGCATCCGAATTTTAGAGTTGAGATAAGGGAAATCATTTATTAAAAACAAGCCTAGTCACGTCCATCTGGGGCTCGAACAATGACCTACACGCAAGAAGAAAACCTGATTAGACAAGACTGACACCTTTATCCATGGGCCCACTGGTGCAGGTTTTCGTATTAAATACTTTATAGCACAGTTAATTAGTGCCATTAGATTTCTCCATTAAATCATGCATTTGTAGCCCGCTTCAGTGACCGAATAGTCTAAGGCTTCACTCGCGTTAGATGATGGGGAGATCAAGGTTCGAATCCAAGTCTGGTCTACTGAGGGTGGTTATTCCTAAATGGTTACCCTCTCTTGTTCCACGCAAATTTAGGATATATTAACTTTACAACTATTCCTTCCTCATCCCTGTATCATTATTGTAATAATCATTTATGCGCATAACCTGAACAATAGTAAGACGTGGGGGTTAAACAGATATTCGTATCTCCGGGGCTCGAACTGGTGAATAATACCTCATGTCCAGGATTGACTTGGTGTGTTTTTACCATCAAGATATTCACAACTCTGCACTAGCTTTGCTTCCTCTTCCATCCCTCGTCTTTTTACTGTCGCCCTTGTGACTGACTGCCTGTGGGCGATGAGGGGAAATACTCTCCAAAGCTGGCCGCTAGGGGGAGAGCGGGGGGGGG
>CABEEJ010002324.1:0-54801 GCA_901482245.1 Timema douglasi | reverse complement strand
TGGTCGAAGACACGGACATTTTCTGGTTTCAATCAAGTCTACTACATTCTAATTACCGGCAAGCATGTTTAGATAGCAAAGAGAGAGAGAGAGAAAAAATATCGAGTCGTTTTGTAATAAGAAGGATGAAAAGAAAGCAAAGAACATGGTTGATTATTTCCTCTCAGAGTTTTTTGAAGTGATTCTTCTTTTTCTATTCTTTTTCATTAGTGTGGTGTGATATTGGTTGAAGCCATTACAACTTAACGCCCTAGGCAAGTAAACTCATTACATATGTGTGACTCCTACGAATCTTAAAAACACCGAATAGAAAAAATACTTATTAAAACCAAAATAATTACACTTTTTAATAAATATTTGAACAATCGTCCACCAGTCATAATTTCCATATTGATTATTATTTCTTTGATTAGTGTTATTTTTATTTAAATATCGTGTATTGTTAAAGATATATAGTACCATTATAAAATTAAAATACAGCTAACCATTTCTGGAAATCCGATTATAAGTGTCAACAGTAATTGAACTAAGGTCTATCGACCCAATAATTAACTTTTCAAGCTTAATTTCTTGTAAAGAGTATTTATAACTAATTTAACGTGTTTTTGTTGAAATATGATTACTTTTCTGTCTGGGTGTAAAGTGCATAGCTCTAAAATACAAATTGTCTATAATAAGTTACTATACATTTTTGCAAACAATTCAAATATGTCAGAGTTTTTCTAATGTATATCCATGCACTTTAAAATTTCCACAACCAAATTATTGTGTCAGGTGTTGATGTATTGGATTTATATTTATTAGCCGTAAATACAAGAACATAATAGTTTTCAATAAATAATAAATTAAAGTAAAAGTCCCATATTCTTGCACTTTATTTTATGACGAAGATTTCTTTGGACAAAATAAATAAAATATTGTTTCAATATATAACTTTAATTTGTTTTAGTTTTCTACACATAATATCAACATTACTTGAATATTTGTTATAAGAATTGGCGGGATTTTACCAATACCATTTCTCTTAATTTGATCATTTATAAGTTTCTGCTCAAGTTCCATTATGGTAGGGACAGATATTCAAGAACTGTTGAGATTCTTCTTCTTCTTCTTCTTCTTCTTAGTCAACAACCCGAATATTTGTTTGATTTTTATTCATCCTGAGCTGAGAATGCACTCAGTCCTTCAGCCGGTTAGTGATAACTGTACCATCTGGCAGAAATCTCACGTTATAGGGGAGATCAGAAAGTGTGGTACTTCCCTATTGCCTTCCACGCTGAATTTCTATGAGCAAACGCAAAAGAGCCAACATTTTTTTGACTGAATGATATTTTAACATACCTTCCCGGGTTATTTTACATGCTACAATCAACGTAGGACCAACGGCCTTACTTCCCCGCCGAGGTAAGGTGTGCTACGGATTTTTATCGCTCAACAACAATCCATCAGCTCCAACTGGGTTTGAACCCATGGACATCAGATCCTGAGGGGAGCACCTTACCCCAAGACCACTGAGATTGACCTGTTGAGATTATTATATATATAAAAGTTAATTAAGATAAACGCGTTTCTACTAAAGCAATATTTCATTTCTTTTGTCCAAAAGAGTTTTTCTATCCAACTCCCGTATCTTCCTTTCACCTCCTTCTAATCCCACCCAAGCGACATTATTCAAACTTGGGGTAATGGACGGAGGAGTTATGGAACTTAAGCTTGTCTCGCCCCAAGGTCTCTAAACACGTGCACTAATAAACAGGATTAATTAAGGAGGGTTCCTCCAACATCTTAATTACTGTCTCTGTTTCATTATATCGCGCGGACGTGGAGATAAATTGTTGAATAATTTGCGAAGCGCGGCGACAGCGACAGGACGCTTAAGATGGCATCAGTCTCAGATATTTCCCCTCTTGCTCAAATAAGTGTAAATATCTATTTTTAACTTTTAATGTAGGTTTTTAATTGTTATATCAGTAAAGGTCATGGTTGACCTTTGGGTATAGTGTTCAGCATTCCTGGCTACTAAGCTAGAAGTCTAGAGTTAAATTCTCAGTGGTACTACATGTATTTTTCCCTGAAGAGAAATCGTTCATACGGTTGCCATGGTCTGGATAATTAGGCCTAAGTTAGGTTTAATACCTATATTTGCACCACGATATCATCATTATTATCATTTGTAACATTTGAGATATGTTACAAATGAGATTATTAAATAATGGTAATCACAAAATTACTCCCCAAGAAACTTACACCTGTCCTGCCCGTTTCATTTTACCCGTTCAACTAAAGAAAGTACCAGTAAGGGGCCAGCATAATAGGTCATGCCAGATGACGTCATGAGTTCTACGCTACGGATGCACAGATAACCCAGTAGAACGTTATAGATGCTTCCTTGGTGTTTCACGACTAGAACTGTCTGGGCCAGCGCCAGGTGTTTCATTGATCCATCTCTCCCCTCCTTTGAATTCCCCTCTAGCCATCTCTGGGATCACGTGATGACTTTTTAGGACTATATTGGCATGTTTTGTCTATATTGTTAGTCATCATGCCACCGGCTTCAGCTTGGGTGAGCAACGCTATCAACGGCAGACTTACTTTCACGCGCTTTCAAAATTCTGTTTCGGCCTTTGACTGTAGTTTATTGGTTTTCCAAATTATCTTTTTGGCTTGAATACCTGCATTTTTATTTAATTGTAGATGGTTAATAATATGATTGACTCACGCCATTCTGTTAATTTTTGGAATCCCTTTAATAAGTTAAATTAAATTGGTTTTCTTGATGTCACTAGATGGCGTTGTTTAAATAGACGTATAAATTAAATTATCTAAGGGCTACTAGATGGCATTAGCACATATTTAATTGTGAGACTCTTGATGCTTCTACAATATATATGGATATGGCACATACTTAGAATTTTTAATAAGGCCGCGTTTGCCACAACATTTAATTAATCAATATTGCTATAATAGTTTAGTTAAGCTCTGGATCTGTTATCTCCTTTTTTATGGGATTTAAATGTAATCTTTTTATCAACAAATTTAACATTTGAGTAAATATTGGACCCCATGCTTTAGGGAATATGTGAATTGGACTTTCAATTTGAGCTTAAACCTAATACGGGCCTGTGGCCCCCGTCCTACCTCTACACTCTGTTTTTTGGTAATTACAAATTATCATTTTTTTAAATTTAAATATATGTTTGGTGTGTTACACTCATTCTTTTTATTATCTTTTGGAGATTTAGGTCCAGGAGTTACACATCACATCATCTCACCGGGCCGAAGTATACACACCTACATGGTAGCCCAGCCTCAGAAGACTCTTTCTTACATACCCGCCGCTGCCAGTAGAAGACCAAGAATGGTCTAGCCAACAAACCCTGGTGGAACACGCTAAAAAAGGTAAAAAAACATAGAAACCGTTATCACTATGACAATAACAATGAACTTAGAAATGATAGGTAAGTGGATAAAGGCAACAATATCGTTTTACCTGGTTTGTCATCATTGGGGAGTTCAGGGTTTGAATTCTGCCCAGGTGAACCGAAGTGGTTTTCTTAAATGGTTTTCCACACCCTTTTAGTCGTAAATTGTGGATATATTTCCTATACATTTTACGTTCCTGCTCTTCAGCGCTTTATTATAAATATTCTACCAGGCCAGACGGGTGGTAAGACACGAAATACACATAAAGAACAACAACAGTTAGCTCATGATGTTACACAGCCAGGACTAACTTTAGCATCCAAGGGATGGGACGAATCTCCACACAGGTAATACACTATTTATCTCTCACACAAGATCAAACCTAGGCTATAAGCATAAATAGCTGCTCTATATAATTATTTATAGAAGTTTGTGTTTATAATTCCTCTTTATTTCACAGAGGACGATGCAAATATTACTAATATTATTTTAACATGTCTGTACTAATTATAATGAGAATCTTACAAACAATTAGGTGATGCAAGGTGAACTCAGGTAAATAGTTATAAAACTACCCATGACAGCCCACCTAAGAAATCATTGAGATCATCTCACTTCCGATCAACCAGGACATCAGATACACGAGCAAGCTCGACCAGCAAGTTGAGTTTGGAACTGAGGAAGAAACTGATGAAATGCTACATTTGGAGCATCACACTGTTTGGAGCAGAAACTTGGACTATCAGGAAGATGGAAAAGAAATACTTGGATAACTTTGAGATGTGTTGCTGAGTAATTTTTGAAAAGATCAATTGGACAAACAGTGTGACAAATTAATACATCCTAAGATGAATGACTGAGAAGAGCACAATTATTGGCGTAATTCTTTGGTACAAAGCAAACTGTATCGGGCACATCGTTAGAAGGGATGGTCTTTTGCACAATGTCATAGAAGGCAAGGTTAAAGGAAAGAGGATTGTAGGAAGAAGGAGGATTCAAATATTGGATGATTTGAAGGAAAGAAGAAAATCCTAGTAGCTGAAGGAGAAAGCAGAGGACAGGGAGCATTGGCGTTATAATTTCACTGACAAAAGGAAAATACCTGCCGTAAGACAGTACACCTAATTATAAATAAAACCCAACCTTCCACGCAATGTTCAATTGATGATTTTTGTCAGGATGGTACATATTATAATCAAACTCTCGTAGACAGGCCTAAAAACTAATTTAAATATAGCTAGAAATCATACCTAGGTGAAAAATCGCCTAAGTCAACTTTCTTCTTTGTCCAAATTACATGATTTGTGGAGACAGTTAATACGTTTCATAATTTTTGGGTAAATTGACATCTCAATACTTTTTATTAATAGATCCCAACAACTTTTTAGATGAGTTCGGTAACTCTGTCACCCTGTTAAACTGTCCATACCCACATCAGTGATCGTATGTCATTCTCATGTTAGACTAGATTGCCAGCGACATAGAAATATGGGTTCGAATCCCCGTAGGGTGTAAAAAGGGAAGTTTTTCCTAAAATAATTTCCCATTATTCTTCCACAAATCCAGCTATATTTCCAATAAAATTATACCATACGCATTCATATCTCACTAGCGTGATTAATGTATGCGTTTTACCCGGATGGGTGATAAGAGACGATGAAAGATAAAGCCTCCATACATTCACAAGTTAAATTATATTTAGACGTGTATTTCCCTCAAAAAATATATTTGTATGTCTATTCCATCATAAATTATATTTAGAAATAAATGGCTATTTTAAATTAGGTTTATTTGTCTATTGCTCTGAAAAATTATAAATAGAGTTGTATTGCCCTCATAAATTATAAATAGATTTGTATTGCCCTCATAAATTATAAATAGAGTTGTATTGCCCTCATAAATTACAAATAGAATTGTATTGCCCTCATAAATTATAAATAGATTTGTATTGCCCTCATAAATTATAAATATAGTTGTATTGCCGTCATAAATTACAAATATAATTTTATTGCCCTCATAAATTATAAATAGAGTTGTATTGCCCTCATAAATTATAAATAGATTTGTATTGCCCTCATAAATTATAAATATAGTTGTATTGCCGTCATAAATTACAAATAGAATTTTATTGCCCTCATAAATTATAAATAGAGTTTTACTGCCCTTTTAAATTATATTTAGAGTAGTATTGCCCTTGTAAATTGTATATATGTGTATATTACCCTCATGAATTATATTTATAGATGTATTGCACTCGTATATTACGTTTGGTGGACAACTTATTTTTTCCCAACTTGTCACAAAAGTACTCCTTCTTCTACCTCCTGTGTAGAGTGTAGTTTTCCCTCATTAACGGGTGAGTTTGGAAAGCGGGTGTAATACAACTTGGAAATGGCGCACGCCACCTCACATACCACCTTCGACAGCCAAGGGGAGCTTCATTTTCCAACAGTTAATTATATCAGCGTAGCTCCAGTCTACAAGTTTGTTGTTGGAGGACTAGTTTCATCATAAGGGGGGAAAGGGTGTGGGGTAGGGACATGTTTCAGTGGCGAGCAGGAGACCTGGTTTCAAGGGAAGCGTCCTCACCACCCAACAATGGTGTTCATCAGGAAACTGATAAACTGTTTAAGAACATTCGGGATAGTGTACGGATAACTTTGACAGTATTTTCTTCCCCTGAGTAGGAAATACTGATCCTAACCAAAATGGAACACTCTTTTGTCTAATATATAATTTTTTATTAAATAAATACATTGTAATTAATTTTATTTTATTAATGCTGCTATCAAAAACAATCCCTAGATAATTTATACATAGTTATTTATTTGAAATATACAATAATTGTATTTCTTTCTGTGATCTGTACTAATGGACCAATTCTTTTAGTGAGTTACAAAATACTTTCTATATATTTTAAGAACTTATTATCTAATACAGTTATTTCATGCCATAAATACTAATCAGATAATTAAGGAACCTAACTGACGAGGAGAAGTTTAAATTTACTAGATTAGTATTAAGCTAAATATAAGATTGTAAACTAGTCCGTTTATAAAAACACACCATCATTTAATCGTTTGGAACACGCTTGGGTGTTGGCATGGTCTAAGACACTATTTTCGTGACGGCGATATCGAGGTTCGAATCTCGGTCGTGTGTAATGAGGGTGGGTTTCCCAAATGGCTGTTCACTCTACCTCCACGCAAATGTGGGTACACACACTCTATATTATAATCTGCCTAATCCTTAAAACCAATAGCGGGGTTAGTATAAAAGTGTAAAGCCTGAACGGGTAGTAAAACGCAGTTCTAAAAAAAAAAAATCCAGTGGGCATCAAACCTCGGATTCCTGTCAAGCATGATATCAGTTAAAACTTTTCCAGTCCTTACAAGTTAACAATAATATTTGGTGTTTCTTATAGAAATAACCCTCCAGGGTACTGAAAAAATAAACTTATTGAATGAATATAAACACACAGGCTGCGAATCATTTCTATGACGGCATTGTCCGAATGGAGGAGACTACATTTCAATTAAATTAACTGTAAAATGACACCTGGACACCATAATCGAACCCGGGGCCTTTGGCTTAGTGCACCAATGCTCTGCCACTGAGTTATCCAGGATTCGTTCCATGCTTAGGGACTTAGGGTTGTTATTCATTAATATTTTAAAGCCGAGTAAGGTTATGGACGTGTGGAATCGTAAGCTATACATGAGCGAACATATGTATCGGGAGATATTAGATACCGCAGTAAGTTAGGTAATTTCAATTAAATGTATAGAAATAAATTATGCCAACATTTCACTTCTATCTAAAACCACACCTTTAGGATTAATAGATGAATACTTTAATATAAATTAATATCGTTTTTATCTCTCAGATTAGTCTCTTAGACAATACTTGTCATTGTAATTTGGTCCAGTGCTTTTGCCAACATTAAACAAAAATCTCTTTTGTTCCCTTTTGTCCTTCGAGCCCGGTTGATACGCCACTCTTCGCTCATATCGACACCACACAAACTTTAACAGAATAATTTTTCGCCCCACACAGACGCCTTTTTTTATGGTTAAATCTGATTGATTTTTTAAAAATAATGTCTACTATAAATATTTACCCTACTAATTCTGAAAGTATATAAATATGAGTTATATATTATTTTCTAAAATATACTTCCCAAAAACTTCTATATTTGGGGATAAATCTCCTTTAGTTTTAATTTACATTGGGTTTTCATCAAGTATTTGCCTATTTATAACGTAGAAGACATTTGAAAACTAAATAATATACATTGTTACATAAACATAATGGAACAAGAGCAATATATTCTACCAAATAACATTAATTAAATAATATAAACGGTTACACAAATATATTGAAATAAAGAAAAGTCATGGTTTAGCAAAAATAATGACGGTTTATCCCACTCTCTCACTAGACGTTGTTTATGTCACCATTTGGATGACAGTTTTTCTCTTAGTTTTTAACTAAGTCATCGTTACACCAATCACACCTTTGATTTTGTTGTTCGTTAATTTATAGGGTTTTTATATCCCAAATACAAAATTGAAATTGTCTACCTCACAAAGGAATAGTTAAATTTTGCAAATTTCGAGAGCTCACCCAGCTCCCAATTTTGGAGTTTCTAATTTTAACACTTTTCTGATTATTTGGAGTATATTTCTGTAAATTATAAATTTATAACTTCCCAAACTTCAATTTAAAAAGTATATTTTCAAATATACTTATTTTTTAATCTTTGATAGTCCTAACACTTTTAAATGATACGCTTTTTTGCTTCTCAAATAGTTTCGGAGATATGATCTAAATGGGAGATATCCATTAGTGTAAATTAAAATAATTTCTAAGTCATTTTCCTGTAAAGGTGACCTGGCGGTTTAGGGGTAAGGTGTCAGACTTCTGTGCTGCCGGCCAGGGTTCAATCCTCGGTCCTGGCACAGATTTATCTGATTACCAAACCCTTCCTTCGCCTCTGACAAGACATCTTGTGAATGTGGGAAATGCCAGGCCTCCACCGTGGTTCGGATTCCACGTTAGACTGTAGGTCCTCCATTTCATCTCACAATCACCCTACCATTACACATTAGCTTAAGTGTGTATAACCCGAACGGGTAGTAAGACGCGATGCTAATAATAATAATAATAATAATACATTTTCCTGTAAAAATGAGATTGGATAATTTGTTTGTCTATGTCTAGATACAAATTTTATTATAAATTGTCAGAGCTTATTTTGAGAAAATTGTTTTTTCTATTTTAGTTTTTAAGTAAAACATACCTTTTATTTTAGGGTTGATAGATAGTTTTTAAAATTATTATGGAGAACCTTATGACAATAAATTTCCATCCCGATAGGTAAAGTGGTTTTGGCTCTAGACCGATTATTAGACACAAGCATAGACAGACAAACGGCACTGTGAAAATCAATTTTTTGGGTTCGTGGGGCCATGCATGAATCGTCAACATCCATCAACATCTACATTAATTTCTATCTCTTAGGGATCGCGAGAAAATTAAAAGCAAAGTTCTAGCACACAAGGGCACCTATGTCGTTTACAGCTCAAAAGTTGTACAATAAAAAATGGCTGATATAGGACGTGCTATATTCCTGACAAGGTATAAAATATTACACACAACGAGCTGTGTAAATCATATCTTGTATAATCTTAGGGTGTTCTCACGTCACAATCTTGTGGTCACAGCATTTTATACAATATCGTGTACGATAAATTGTGTCGTGTGTACCAGGCTTAGCACGTCGCGGCGTCTGAGACAAATATACTGAACAAAGACTGACTTGCTGGTAAATCTAAAACACAATGGAGGTGTGCTAACATATTCAAGAAGTAGGCCCACGTTGAAAAAAAATTAATACGGGGACAAACCGTACTATAGATGATGATTATTTGTTTGTTTTTTGTATCGCGTATTACTACATGTTGGGGTTATAGCCCTATGTACTAGTTACACTAACGAGTTAGGGAGCATGAAGGTTTAATTGAGATAAAGTGCACCCGCATTTCCGTGGAAGGAGATTGAAAGACCATATAGGAAAAAAAATACTCAGTGCATTTGACCGGAATTGAACCCTGATCTCTTTGTCTTCGGCAGTCTAGTATATTGCAGGAATAGTGCCTTAGACCATACGGCCACCAAAGCGGGTTATTGGAGACTTGTAAAGTTAAGTGTTGGTTTTATGTTTTTATCCTAGCTTCAATTTTTTTTTGTGAGCTTGGAATTACAATCGTTGGAACTCAAGACTAAGATAAAATATGTTTAACATTATACGCTTATTACCACCCAGCCCTTATAAGCCACATATTTACATTAAAAGAATAAATATGAGAAAGGAATACTTTAGAGTACATGCAGCTGCATTTGAGTAAGGGGATTGTAAAGTTAGGAAAAAAACACTTCAATACACCCTTCCAGGATTCGAGCTCCGACTGGCAATAGACTGACGGATGTGTCGACACATACAAACCCTTTTTGGTAGATCCCGAACATACCTTTTTTATTCGAAATTCGTTTAGTTATTTCAAAGCTACAAAGAGAAAAGAAATAACAAACCCAGAAAATATGTTCGATCGATTTATTCTTTTCGTGTGAAATAGAAAATTTATAAAAATATCTTTACTTCCCTTTAAACATGACAACTCAACGCCATTTGTACTTCAATTAGAGCAGCTTTAATTTTTTTTTAAATTTCCGGTAACGTTAATTTTTCCCAAAACATGACATTACAAAGTTGTTTTTATGGGCTCAACTACGAAGAGTACTAATTGAAATATTAATATTTCATTCCCTACTTTATAGAATAACGCTTCTACAAAAAACATTCATTGCTCTAATAAAGTAGTTTTAATTAGTTTGGAAACGGAACATATTAAAACTCTAATGAGTGTAACTAAAATGCAAGATTCGGTAGAATTATCTCAACGCCTGCTTGACTAATAGTTAGTTGGCCTAGGTTAAATTTCACCCTGGCATGCCAGCGATTGTTTTTCCCATTAATATTTTTTATATACTGTGTCCAAGTGGGTGTTAGTAATTTACTTTAAAATCTACATTTTCTAAAATCAATAATTTTTCAGTAGGAATCGCTAAGATGCAACGTATTAAAACTCTATACGTATAATTTTGGTTTAGTTACAGTAGAAAATTTAATATAATTTTTTTATTTATTTAATTCAATGATTAACTAACTATCTGTAAAGCCTAATTTAGTAAATTTTGAAGCAGTTGATTACAGGAATGATTTCGAATTACTTTTCTAATGAATTCATTTTACTACCAGATATTATTATTAATATTAGAGTTAAGATTTGTTGTATGGAGATAGTTGTACTTTTCTAGGTTAAGTAAGTTTGTGAGTCATATCCTGTTTAAAACATTAATTATAAATAATATTATTTTATACATGGGGCATTTTAAAAACAATAACAAATTCTTTAAAATCGTAGACACAATCATATAATTCTTTTAAATAAATCTATACGGCAATGGAATGGGATCTGAGGGATCTACTTTCACTATTTAGAACTAATTAAACCCTACTATAGGAACATACAATATTGCAATACAATATATACGGCTCTACTCCTTACCTTTACTTTACATCCACTACTGTTTCCATCCTGTGGCCTGAGCTAACTTTTTACTCAAGCCATATATTCTCCACTACCGGCGGGCTAGGCCTGTCCTAGCTTCAAATGCTTATAATCTAACTTAAGATAAAACAGGCACAACATCCAGTACCCGGACGTTAATTTATCACTGTAAAAGGGTAAACCAACACATCCCCATTAATATTTTTTTCGGCCATGCCAGGATTCGAGCCCCAGATCCTTAGCTCAGTAGACAGACATGCTACCGACTGAGCTAAAGAGGTGGACTACTCCTTACGCATGACGCACTTATTTTAAGACAAGTACCCACCACTTAATTTTACATTTCTCACCTACTCATTACGCGATTGCATTTTAAAATGATATAATATGATTTGAATCCCTCACAGCATAATTGTATTTAAAAATAGTTTTACTTAACTCACATTGGGGGTAATATGGTCTAACCCATCAGTCTCACATTAGACTGTAATACCGGTGAAGAGAACATTTTGTGTTCAAATTCTAGTCTGGCGTACTGAGGGCCGATTTCCTCTAAATTATACTTTCCCGGGTGACCTGGTGGTCTAGGGGTAAGGTGTCAGACTTCTATGCTGGCGGCTGGGGTTCAATCCTCGGTCCCGGCAAAGATTTATCTGATTGCCAAACCCTTCCTTCACCTCTGACAAGACATCTTGTGAATGTGGGGAATGCCAGGCCTCCACCGTGGTTCGGATTCCACGTTAAACTGTAGGTCCTCCATTTCATCTCACAATCACCCTACCATTACACATTAGCTTAAGTGCGTATAATCCAAACGGGTAGTAAGACGCGGTGCTAATAATAATAATAATAATAATAATAATATACTTTCCCCATCCCTAACTAATTGGTGTGAATATAAGAATAAACCGAACGGGTAGTAAGATGTACACATAAACAAATTACATCCATTAGTGCATGTGTTCATTTTTTAACTAGGAATTTAAAATTACTCTTAAAGCGCATCCTCAAGTAAGTTAAACACCTGATCTAAGTCACTAATGCATCTACCTTCTGACCCAGGGATACAGGGTGCAATCTCAGTCTGCAGGTGTTGAACTGTTGTTTGATGTTTATTGTGTATTTCCCCTCGTTAAATAACAAAGTACCGGTATGAGGGGTTTGTTTATTTAAACATTATATTACACTGAACCCTCTTTGATGGTCGAACGATAAAAGGCGTCACTTTCACAATAGATTGGACTGCTGATGACAGGGAGGTTGGGGTTTGAATGCCATTGGGGTGTATTTAGGGTGATTTCTCCTAAATGGTTTTAACCTTTCCCTCCGCGCAAATACGAATATACTTCCTCTAACTTCAACCTTCCTCCTTCTTAACCCCTTAGTTTAAATAGTGCAGATGCTTACAGCTCAAACGGGCAGTAAGAGACGGGGACAACATATATATATATATATATATATATATATATATCCTAGCTATATTACGCTAGGTCACTAATATTATTTGTATTAGGTGCTGTCGGTGACCTGGCGGTCTAGGGGTAAGGTGTCAGACTTCTATGCTGGCGGCTGGGGTTCAATCCTCGGTCCCGGCACAGATTTATCTGATTACCAAACCCTTCCTTCACCTCTGACAAGACATCTTGTGAATGTGGGGAATGCCAGGCCTCCACCGTGGTTCGGATTCCACGTTAAACTGTAGGTCCTCCATTTCATCTCACAATCACCCTACCATTACACATTAGCGTAAGTGCGTATAACCCGAACGGGTAGTAAGACGCGGTGCTAATAATAATATTAGGTGTCCTGACTTACGACAGGTCCATTCCTTTTGTCAGTGAAATTAGACCGCCAATACGCCTTGTCCTCTGCCTCCTCCTTCAGCTCCCAGAATTTTCTTCTTTCCTTCAAGTCAATCAATATTTGAATCCTTCTTCCTAAACTCCTCTTACTTTCCCTCAACCTTGTCTTATATGATGTCGTGCAGAAGACAGTTCCTCATACGGATGTGTGCGATCCAGTTTGAATTTGTACCAAAGAATCACACCCAAAATGGTTGTCCTCACACCCATTCTTCTTAGTATTTCTTCATTTGTCATTCTGTCTATCCAGCTGATCTTTTCAAGTCTTCTCCAGCACCACATTTCAGAGTTCGCCAAGTATTTCTTTTCCATATTTCAAATAAATCACGTCTCTGTTCCATACAAATATAGCATTTCATCGATCTCTTTTTCATTTACAAACTTAACTTGAATTAAAATGCTTGTTGCTCAACTTATTGTAAACAAAACTAGATGTTACGTGCGTCGATGTTTTATTCTTAATAATGGACCAGGCTTGTAAATTTACACTAATCAGGTAAGGATGAGGAAGGTAGAATTTAAAAGAGATTTACCCACATTTGCGTGGAGGGTGAGTATAAAACCTTTTTAGTAAAAACTATATTCGGTTTATTAGAAAAGAGTTCAAACTTGATTCTCTTCGTAAACGAAAAACCACACCAGACGAGGTTGACGCCTTAGCCCACACTCCCACCTATGCAAGAGCGTGGTCAATAGTATGAACTAGTTAGAAGGTTGGTCTTAACCTAGACAAAATAACATAGTTTATTTACACTGCAAAAAAACTTTTACTCATTAATACCAATATCACTGGACCTGAGACATTAGGCTTGCCATATACTGGTTTGATGGTTATGAAAGGTCTATGTTCGAATCTAATCCAAGTGCATAGTTGGTGATTTTTCACATTAACATTTACTCTAATTATCTTCCCAATCACAAAGCCTTTAAATAAACTGTTATATTACTATCCTTGATTCTAAAAAGTATAATATATAGATACCCTCTAAAACACCCAAGCACTTCTAATATATTTTAGTAATGATCAACATTTGTAAAGTATCAACAATACATTTCTAAAACGAAGTGGATTTGTTTGCGCTTCGATAAATATTTGTAATAAATTTCGAAGGCTAAGAGAGAAAATTACCACCCAAACGAGACATTTCTATAGGTGTCCATGAATTATTTAGTCATATCTCCTCTACTTTATGCCCTACTTTTACACTTTTTACGGCTGAGCCTCGACATTCACGACAAAAAAAAAAGGGGGGAAAGTAAAAGAAACTTATACGACAACAAATAAATCCACAAACGAGGAGCGCTGATATTACTCTATACGTTCGTATCTTCGTTCTAGATCCCAAGATGTAGAGACTAACATGGGAAAGGGGGCATTTCGTGAAAATTCATCAATAGATGCCCCTGCGCATGATCCAACCTTGAGGAGCCTCTAAATCTTGAATATTACTCAATTTTTATGGCTGAGGG
The DNA here is from genome assembly GCA_901482245.1 of Timema douglasi. NCBI lineage: Eukaryota > Metazoa > Arthropoda > Insecta > Phasmatodea > Timematidae > Timema > Timema douglasi. The sequence continues at coordinate 40,412 of CABEEJ010002324.1, read as the reverse complement.
ATATACTATAAGGCAACATTTTTTAAAACTAAATGTATCTAACGTGAATGTTCTGATCTAGCTCATGCTTATATATATTCAGGATTCTAGAATACGCTAACTCGGGAATAGACACAACATCGAGTCCTCAGGTAATTTATTTACAACTGTGAAAGGATAGGCAAATTTCAAAAATTATACCTTTATGTACCATGCTAGGGCTAGAACCAGATACTAATGTATCAGCCAGAATATGTCCTAATAATACAAATGGTCTATGGTACCGTAAATTATAAAATAAATCCACACCAACATGTTTAACAGTTAAACAGTAACGTAACCTCAAGTGTGGATTTTTTTTCTTTGGTCTATTTGTATTTGCATTGTTGTTTTTCAATTCCCATTAGATATATCTCTCGAGTATAGATGACTTCAAACCACTCATGTTTTATTAAAATGAAATATTAAAGTTTGGTATAACCCGAACAACCTTGTAGCTCAAAGGACTTTGTAGGCCAGAGCTAATATTAGTACCTAAACGCTTTTGACCACAATATCACATCGAAGAAGTTTTTATTACCACATGGGAAAGTTAATTTTTTTTAGCTCCATTTCCTACTACCCGTTTGGGCTATACGTATATGTACTAATTACTATAATGTGTTAGGGATGAAAAATGTTGAAGTTAGAGGAAGTGTACTCGCATTTGTGTGGAGGGAGAGTGGAAAACCACTTAGAAAAATATCCTCAATGCACCCAATCGGAATCTAACCTCAACCTTCCCATTATCGGCACTCAGTCTATTGTGAGAGTAGCGCTTTAGACTATGCGGCCACCGAGGCAGGTGTAAAATTAATAGTGTGGCCTAAATACATCAGGTCAGAGAAGATCAAATTTGACCAATATACTTTATTCTTCCTCATATATCTATGTATTAAATATGAAACTATACATAAGAATTATATAATAATAATAATCGTATACAATTTCATATTTAATTTCTTACTTCATATTTTTGATCCCATTATCGTAGAAGGAATTATTCTACATGTTTGATATTAAAGAAATAGAAAGAATAATATTATTTTTTGAAAAATAGGGTCATTGTTCTGTTAAAAGTCCTATTTACATATAAAATATAGAAATTTAATTTAAAAATAATATAGAACCCGTCAATATTAATATAAAAACTTTGTCAAATAAATATACGGATTTCAACCAAACTTTTGCACATGGATAGTAATAGTAGTGTTAGTTTAATCTCAAAGGTCAACCAAGCTCCAATTGTATAGCTAAAATGTTGTTTTGGATGATGGGAAGTAAAATTGGCTCCTGAATATGGTTTATATAGACACTCTTAGATCTAGTTTCTCTATTATCTGAGGCAAAGTTGTCCAATTTGGGTTTGATAATAACGAATTTACATATATAGTGCATTGAATTACATTAATAACAATTGGAAGCATGACTTTACTATAAAACATGAGTTAAATTTTGATATTTGATACAAAGTAAAACCGTATACAAATTTTAAGGGGAGTTGTTTTAAAAAAAACCTTAAAGATTATCTCAACATTAATTAAAAATTTCAAGTTTAATTAATTTTAACTATTTTTTAATATTCATTTATAACAAACTGCACCCCAATCTTTATTTTCTTCTAATTTTATCGAAAATTTTAACATGTAAAACTATATAATATTTAAAGATTCAGATTTGTATGATCATTATATTTTTTCACCAAAAATTACAATTTTTTGAACATTTAAGTTTTTATTTATTTTTACTTATTACCATAAGTGCACATATTTATCTATACCACTTTAACTTGACTCCAACGCAATGCTTTTATTCAAATTCGACTCGAAATAAAAAAAAGCCTATTCGCACATCTTTACTTATTAAAGCTTGACCACAAACTAACAAAATTAATTAATAACATGCTTTAAATATATTACGTTATTACATTTTGTCGGAAATTGATCATTATTTATTAAGAATTTTAATGAAGAATCGTGTAACAAAGATTCATATTAACGCTTGAAAAGCAAAAATATTTTTGAGCTGTAAATAACTTCAATTTTGTGTGCTAAGGCTGTTTTGTGTATAATACAGAGTGGAATATTACAAAATTTACTTATTTTGTTTTAGCCCCGATTCTTACTACTCATTCGGTTTACAAACTTATGTACTAATTGCACGAATGATTTAGGGATATGAAAGGCTATATTAATAGGAAGTGTCCCCACATTTGCGTGGAGGGAGAGTGGACAGCCATTTTGTAAAAACCATCCTCACTACACCCGACCGAGATTTGAACCTCGATCTCTTTGTCATCGGCAATGTAGTCTAACACGAGAGTATCACGTTAAACTATTCGGCCACTGAAGTGCGTTTCAGTATTTTATTGAATATGAAAAATTATCCTTATTCTCGTTTAGGTACAGTTTGTTGTCTTAACGATACATTCGAGATATGTCAGCCAAAAATTAGCCAGAATATATATATATATATTCTGGCTAATGTCACTAGGGCGTGTCCTAGCCTTTATATATATATATATATATATATAAAGGCTAGGACACGCCCTAGTGACATTTTAAATACTATTTGCGCTAGTTTAAAATCTTACCGAGTACATAGTGAATAATCCTAATTTATTCTGACGGGTTAATATGTGATTTACACTAGTTATTTAGTTTAAAATTCACAAAATTTGACTAGTAGATAAATAATTAAGAATTATTTCTATAATAATAAAAATAACGTTGAAACATATAATTTGGGAACTATATGACACTCTACTCCTGAAGCTCAGGCACCGGGATTATTCCGGTATCACCTGTTGGTAGAGCTCGGAGCTAATTATTAGTAATTATAATTAGTTATTGCCCACCTTATCCCCGCTTCTACCTCACCCAACTTATGGTGAATATAATGCATATTGTCTATTGATCGATCATATGATCTGTTGTAGCATTTCCATGGATCACGTGAGAAGGTCCGTACACACCCCTCCGTGGTGACAACAGTGCTTTACCTAGAGGGGACAGGGTTTGCGTCAGTGTTTTACTTAGAAGGGACAGGGTTTGCGACAGTGTTTTACCTAGAAGGGACAGGGCTAGTGACAGTGTTTTGTCTTTAATGAAAAGAGAATTCTTTTTATAGTAAAAGACTATAAACAAATTTATAAAACCAGAAACAGAAACAGCACCGAAATAGTTTTATTAAACAAAAAACAGAAATTGAACCGGAATTTGCTAGGAAGAAGAATGTAAAATCACTCTGATTAAGTCGGACGTGAATAGACCCCACGTACCCCGGATCAGAGAGAAAGGTATAAAATACAAGACATTGTGTTATCACTTTTGGGTCAGAACAGTTCCAATGTGTGGCTTATCTATGGATTTATTTAACCTATCTTATAGCTAAATCAAAAAGGTAAAATTTGATTAATGTACCAGGACATGGATTGGGTTCCTGAACCCCAATAACCAATCGGTGCAGTAAGTCGAAGGTCCACACTTTGACTCCCTGTACTATTAATTTTACAATTATGTTTTACGTATACATAAAAAAACACTATGTTAAGCAAGAGTAGGAATATTGTTAATATTTGGGAAGGTTACTTTTAAAGATCTTAAGAGGGGAGTATTAATTAAAATATGTTAGCAATAAGTAGGACATTTAGTTTTACTGATCTTAAAAAATAATAGTGATCTTAAGGAACTTACTCGGTTCACTGCAACTTAAACGCATTGATCCTATATGACAAAATACACAAAACTATCAGAATTAAAATTATCAGTCGTCAGTGCACTTAGCTAAAAATCCACCTAATTTAACTTAAGTATATATAAAAATCACGAGGCTTGTGTTGAAGCCTAACAACAGTTCAGACGTTTTATTACTTTTGTTCAAATTGTAGGATAAATATTTTTTTTTATACCTACACTAATTTTTTTACAACATCGGTAACATTGTCCATCAGGTGAACGTAGCAATTATGAGCTTCTGAAAATATTAAGATCAACGGAATAATAGAAAGCATAATATCTTTGAACACATTGATTAAAGGATTAGGGGTTGGGTAAGATACCACAGGTTTCTTATTTATTTATTATTATTATTATTTTTCGGCCTGGTATTTTGGAACCCTCTACTATTATTATTATTTGCGTCACGCAGGGGGTGCAGTTTATTTATGTTTTTATAGAATACGATCGGGGAGAAAATTTTAAATCTCACCTAGATCAAAACCTAGAACAAGCCCTGTAAATAAATATGCCTATTATAATAACTCTTAATATTAAAACGGAAAGTTGAATACTTTGGGACTGCCTTTGTGGTATAATGGTCAGAGTTACTAGCTACAGAGACAGAAGTCTCGAATTCGATCCCCGGCACTTTCAGATTTTCTGTGAAGCTATGAGTCTGGATATAAGTTAATTCAGTTTCTTGAGGACAAATAAGGGGCTACTTGAGTGAAAAAGTAGCAGCTACGATCTAGAAAACTGAGTTTAATGGCCGGAGGATTTGTTATGCCGACCGCTTAGTAATGTAATCGTCTTATTATTATATTTATACTTTTTGAAGACTTTTATACCTTTTTGCAATGTTGAATTTATATTTTTAATGAATATTATATTACTATAGTAAAATTGTGAATGCTTATCTTATTCTACACTATAAATACAAACTCACAGGCTGCAAATAATTATAATTACGACAATGTCCGTATAAGAGGAAGACAATTCAATTTAAATTAGTTGAAAAATGATAACCTTTACACATGAATCAAACCCGTGACCTGTATTGTAGGTTAGGCTTGTTATTTTTCATTACTCAAATATTAGGACTAATTTTATGGACATAAATTAGTATCAGTTTGTGGCATACATTAATTAAATAGGATTCTAAACGTCAATGGTATCATCTTAATTAATTAACACACGCTTAAATATAATTGGTATTGATTATAAAATATTTAAATAAAATAAAAGCTTATACATATTTATTTACAAAACTCTACCTTTCATGAATTGCCTGTTTCATGCACAAGCGACATAGTCGGGCAGTCACCCCCAGGCGTACTGAAGTCGAAAGGAAGAGTAGAAAAAAATTAGATTAAAAATACTAATATATAATGAAATACCAGAATAAAATTCTTGCCATTCTCAAGTCACCCCCTCTCTTAGAAGCATGTCGTAAATTCTTGCATAAATATCGGGAGACAATATGAAGGGCTAGATTCTCGATTATACTAGCTTGGCCTAAAATCTAAATAGATTTAACCAAAGGTTTGATCATGAAGTAAAAATATCACGAAATAAAAATACAAATGGTAATTTACAGTAGGCACACTGACGCCCAAAATAATGTTTACTTTACTTATTTAATTTTTGATGTGTACTTTGTTTTACTACTCTTCAGAGAAATCCGCATATTCACATAAAAGTGTTAAGCATTAAGAAGGTATAATATAAAGTGCAGAGTGAGAACAAATTTATAAATAAAATACTCTTAGTAAACCTAGCCATGGTTTTCAATCTCACTTCTCTGTCAACGGCCAAGCAGATTATACGAGCTTCACACCCTAACCTGCGTGTCCACGGATGAGATTGTTTTTATTCAGATAGCCTTAACAAAATATAATTGTGGCGAGATTTGAATAGCCCTACTATCTTTGTCCGAAATTGAATATTGATTCAATATGAGACAACCTTGCAAAATAGAAAATATTTTGCAACATTTAAGGAAAAAATGGCAATTTTCACCAATGACAAAAATAAGAATATATTATATCTCTTAAGTGAAAGCCTATTTTAGCTCTTTTCATTTTCCTCCCCTTTGTGTTTATTGGTTTCCTCTTTTAAGAAGCTGCGTTGTGCGTTTCACACAATCTCCTTAAGAGTTCCGATAGAATGAAACCTAGGTTGGGGTATTGGACGGTAAAGATCGATTTTCTTCAAGAGACAGCCATTACCTCTTTGGAAAAAAAAAAAAAAGGTAGCAATGTAAAGTGTGAACTGTGTTCTTCTTTTCATTGTAAAGGCCATTTTGTTTTATCTTTTATATGTTTTCTATTCACCTTTAATGACCTTGTTCCAAACACGTATGATAAAATTACTCAAAAGCGGAAAGAGGTTTTCCTTAAGTAGATATAATACGCACATCCAATGTTCATTCCTGTGTCTGTCCTTTACTTTATTCCTTTTAAATATTCCTATCTAAATGTCCCATTATTCGTTACCAATTTCCTTCTTTTCCACTTTTGTGATTTTTGTTTTCCTCTTTTAGGAAGTTGCGTTGCGTATTTCACTCTCTCTCGTGATAAGTTCCGATAGAATGAAACCTAGGTCGAGGGTTTGTGTGGTAACAATAGATTGTATTCAAGAAACAGCCATTACCTCTTGGTCTAGTGGCAGCAGTGTGAAGTGTGAAGTATGTTCTTTTCATTATAGAAGCCATATATATGTTTTATATGTTTCTATTCACTTTTACTCTTACAAATACGTGTAATGATAACAATGATAATTTTAAATAAGATATTTTGTTTATCAAAATATTTTGTCTACTAAATTTACATTCAACAAAATGTTAATCACACATAAATGATGGATTTGATCCACTACTAATAGTAGGATTTGTACTCAAATCTTTGAGTAGCACTAAGAAGCTTACTGGCGATACATGTGTCAGAGGCAACTTTAAAAATAAGTTTCATTCTAATTTAAAACTATTTAAAAATACTTTAATTTAATTTAATCAAACCACGAGAGAAATTTAGTTTTTGTGTCTTGGAAAATAATTTACTATTACAATTAAAAGCAGAATTCTTTTCCTAAGTGAAAATTAAAATTCCCTCCAAGTGTACTTATACACACTTGTTTGTTTACTGATGATATATTTATTCGAATAGACATTTGAAATTATAGTTTTAAATCAATTGGTGCGTTGATTATAATACTAATTTTTAGTGTTAAAAATTGATGTTGCTAGTAATCGTCTTTTCATAGGTTAAATTAGTTTGTAAGTCAAGTGCCAGTATTCACCTGTGCATATAAAGTCCACGTTAAATATGTTTAGTTATATAAATAAAAAAAAAAAGTTTGCAGGTTGATTAAGATAAATTTTGAAAACTTTCCTCAACATATCAACCATTCGTTCGAAGTACTAGATGAAGTTATCATTTGGTTACCATGCAGATGACCTCAGCAGTGAATTCACTCCCCACTCCCCCCTCTCTCGCCCCTGTAACAGATTCCCCGCTCTGTCCAATCACAAACCCGAGTCTACTCTGAAAGGCGAGAAACCTTTCGACATAATAAGAGATTTTCAAAGGGAATCAAAGTAAGGACCAGAGGTAATAAGGATGCGAATCACCTAGAATTCGAATTGAATGTAATCCAGTTTAAAAAAAAAAAGCTTCAACACAGAGTGAGATTTTCTTCCCACACGAAATCCAAACTGATATGGCACAATTTTTTTATTTCTCTTCAAACTACTTAAATTTGTAACATAACTTTTACTTACCGCACGGGGAATCAATTCGTGCCACACTAACCCTGTTTTCTCTCGGTGAAAAGTTCAGTAAACCTCACTTTTTAGCCACGCTGAACCAAGGAAAAAGGCGATGGATTTTAAGGATATATCTCAGTAAGCACCTAGAGAAAAAAAGAGAAAACCACACGGTAGAGCAATTAAATCTCCAAAGAAAGTATAAAATTTAATCCTGGTCTTAGGGGTTGGAATCAATTTTCATTACATGCACCCATTGCTTTTATTTTATGGGAATACTTAAAATGCATTTTCTGAAAAAAATCCCACTATATCTACAGTTAGATTTTGGTAATAATATCCTTTTAGTAAATACATACTTTTTCGGTCAACATTGATCAAAATTTTAGTGTATTATTCATATTATACATTCGGCCATATCAGCTTTGTAATTTACTAATTCTATAGAAAACGAGCACATAAACAGCTAGTAAAAATTTTAGCCAACACCCCTCCGGAATCAAACAATCTCCCCTAGAATTTAGGTCGACCACTTAGATATGGATAATTCCACTAAGATTCATCTAACAGCTAAATATTTTCTAATGTTTTTAAATATTCTTGATAATGTAATGTGCTGAAAATGTAAAATAATTGGACTGAAATAGACACTGTTCTGTACTAGTTATACAAATCCAATGTTTTTATTTTAATTCAAATATTTTTGTTAGAATTAATGTCGAAAACAATAAACGTCTTACTTTTGATGACATTTTGAATTTAAAAATATTACTTGTGTCATTGGTCGTTTCTACTTATGACGTTCACCCACCCTAGCTCCAGGATAGTGATTGATGCAGAGCCCGTTAGAAAAATATGGTAGGGGGCTTTGGGTTAATTTCTTTGGACCTTTCTTATAAACGAATATGAACTATAAAATGATATTTACAAATTGTATAACAACTGAGTATGAACAATACGAGCAAGTCTTTGTCCCGTCCTACAGGTCCATGAGCCCTTTCTCTGGCCTCTGACGCCCTTCAGTCCTTACATGATTGGTAGCCCGCAGCCCTCAACATTATCTTTACCAATATGGGTAACCCTGTGAAACAGTTACCTGGTAACTTTCAATGTCTTTCAAATAGGCTGTAACAAGAATACATCACGAATAGACTCTAACAAGATGCGACATGACTGAAGCTTGTGCCTGCTCCTAAAAATAAACAGCCCATTCCTTTCACTTCTCAAGCGCATTCTAGAGTTCACCTCCACAAAACTACACATCTAAACACTTCCGCGTTCAACTACAACAATTTTAACGGTTGAATATACACTTGTTTTCACCATATTAAGTTTGGTCAATATAAGTAGAGTTAATTTAGGTTGGTTTAAGCTATTTTAAGGTAATATTATGGATTAGTCCAAGCATTTTGTCTAAAATGGAATTTTTTATTATAAATACTGATTACCAAACCCTTCCTTCACCTCTGACAAGACATCTTGTGAATGTGAGGAATGCCAGGCCTCCACCGTGGTTCGGATTCCACGTTAAACTGTAGGTCCTTCATTTCATCTCACAATCACCCTACCTTTACACATTAGCGTAAGTGCGTATAACCCGAACGGTTAGTAAGACACGGTGCTAATAATAATAATAATAATAATAATAATAATATATTAGAAATATAATTATATGCCTATAGATTTATTTATAAATATAAAGATAAAAACATATTTTGGCTGATATATTATGTTGAAATAAATTTGTTTACGAAATTTTGTACACCTTGGCCTAGCTAATTGTACCGCAGGAAGAAATTTATAATCTACTAATAATGCATGATGAATTCATTTTAAATTGCCTTGGGTCAATATAATTTTTAATTTTTTATTTGGTAAGTTTATTGTAGACAACGTTTTCTATTGTTTAAAGATATTTTCAAACATTTTTACTAGGATATATTTTTATCGCGAAGTAAAACACGATTATTTAATGAACATAACTAGATCATATTCCATATTTTACAAATTCTCACTTTCTTTGCTTCAAAATTGCAGATAAAAAAATGAAGATTTTTCTTTATGGGTGCCTATTTGTGTTTCACAATTGATCATAATTATATGGAGAGGATTTACCGTGTACTAAACACATACTTACCTTTAGTTCATTATTACAGTATGGTTATAATAAGAGACAGAATACATTTTTACGTAATATATTACATTAACTGGTGTACCCTTTCTTCATACTGGGAACCTATAAGGTAACTTTGTTATTTTTAGTCTATAGAATAAACCAATCTTACTATGTTTAAATCTTAATCATTTGCTGGTTTAAATTGTGATACAAACCGCGAGAGTAGGCGGACTAACACACAATGTCAAAATAACGATATAATCTGAATATATTTTTAAATCTGACACTTATTTTAAAGATTAAGTTATAACTTCTCTATACACAATACTTTGTTTTTGAGCTCTTGTCTGTTGTATTGATAAAACTAAGAAGAGGGTCTATCACAGAATAAATAATTGGCTGTCCAAAGGTTGTAGTTAAATACAATCAAAAGCATTTTAATATTATTTTACCGCGTTCACCCTGCTTAACCGTCTTACTAATTTTGCCCTATTCGCACTTTTTACGCTTTTTTAAACTTTTTACTCTCTTTAACCTTTCCCCCTCGTTTATGTATTTTAACCCCGTTAATATTTTTACTACTTTTTTTATTTTTGCCCCTTATTGCCATTTTGCGGCCTTTTAATCTTCTTAGCTTTTTAATTTTTTCTAATCCGTTTAACCTTTAAACCTTTTATATGATTCACTTTTTGCTATTTTTGCCATTTTTACTCTATATCCCTTTTTTACCCTCAGACCTTTTTACCCTATACCTTTTATACCCCACACCTTTTTTCATTTTTACCCTTTCTACCTTGTTAACGTATTTTACCCGCTGTAACAGTTATACCTTTTAATTTTTTATGATTTACTTTAGGCCCTTGTTGCCCTTTTTGACAATTTTGGCATTTTTTTGACCTTTTTGCAATTTTTAGCATTAAACAATTTTCGGAAATTTTACCCCTTTTTACATTAACTATTTGGCTCAGCCCCAGATAAATATTTAAGGGTAAAAAGTGTAAAAAGGGTGTAGGGTAGAAAGGATGTAAGGTAAAAATGGTAAGACGGTTTGTAGATAAGCATTTATTAGAAATAAATCACAACATTTAACAAATGAATATATCATGATACCCGCCTCGGTGGCGTAGTTGGCTAACGCGCTTGTCGTGTTGAGCTCGACTTCTGAGGGCGGGGAGATCGTGGTTCGAGTCTCGGTCGGGTGTACTGGGGGTTATTTTTCCTAAATGTTTTTCCACTCTCCCTCCACGCAAATGCGGGTTCACTTACTCTAATTCAACCTTCCCAATTCCTAATCCATTAGAGTAATTAGTACTTAAAGCGTATATATCCCAAACGGGTAGTAAGATGCGGTACTAAATATTAATATTAATTAATTTATCATGGTGACATGAGAATAGTTTGTTGTAGATACCGAGTAGGGGCTACTAATATTTTATTTTAAGCCCTCTGCATGTGGAAAGTATCGTGCAGCACTCATGACAGTCACACAAACTCTTCATTTTATTTACACGAATTTTGTAAAAATATGTTTTGTTATTTAAATATGATTTTAAAAACTAATAAACTTAGTAAAAAGGCTCCATAATTCATCCTATTTTTACTACTGGTCTACATTATTTATATATTCAGATAATACTTTACCTTTATAATTTAGAGACTACAGCCATTAAATATTTTAACTTGCATATTTCAAGTTTTCACACTCTAGTTACTCTTGGTTATTAAAAACAAAACATTACTCTTTGAAGGAGACATTCTTTAAAACTACGTTGACAGAATTTCAAAAGAGATTCATTGACTAACATATACCTGACAAAAGCGTAAACATATTTGTATTCATACTATACGTTTTTTTAATAAAAATTTAATAATACATTCTGGTTAATTCAGTTTTTTAAATGTTGAAAACGGGGATGAACGTGGGAGGGAGGAAAAAACAAAGCTTCCAAGGCTGCATTTGAGTTTTGTTTGTGACGTCAAAACACAGTAGGCGTGGCGCGGTTGCCATAGCAACTAGAGACGCAGCCTGCAGTGTCACACGGAGTTCCTTGGTTTGGAAGATAATATACTCGTCGTGAAATATTACTGGATAATTAACACATTTTAATAAAATAATTAATCAACTATTATCACACGATATTTTTTCCAACTTTAATTTTTAATTGGTTATATTATGATTTTTGTTTCCACTTTTTCTCCCATATTCCATAGTTAATCAATAATTTTTATAATGAAGAACTTTTATGAAAGTAAATACTCCGACATTTGTGTAAATATTTAAGTAGAATAGAGAGAAGTTTTTTTTATGTGTATTTAAAATCTACCTGTTATATATCTGTCATATAAATACTACGTGTACAAAATTAATTTTCTAAAATTTGTTTTTATTACTAATGTATTTTTTAAATTTTTTACTTTTATTTTAAATTCAAAGGATTAGTTTTTGCTCGCCATTTCATGGTCACATTAAAATTTATGTTTATGCCGATACAACTTTGTGATTGAAGTGTAGTAATAACTTTATTTTATTTTTCGCCGCGTCTTACTGCCGTATTTAACTACACTAATGGGTGGTTATCAGATAGGTATACTTTAAAAGGTACGCACATCTGCGATAAGGGAGAGTAGGAGACAATTTAGAAAAAAAAACACCCACACTACACATGGCTGAATTTTGATTTCCCCAACCTCCTTCCCTGTTACCCCCTCGCGTTTCTGGAAAGCCAAACTAGATGTGTTTGATGGGTCTACCTATGTGGGTAGTAGTAGTACTAGTAATATTAATGTATCGTAACTGACTTCCTTTTTGCTAGACATACATGGTCAATATAATCAACCCGAATTGTCCTTGAAGTAGTTGTGGCAAGTTTGATGCACCTCGTCTTACTACCCATTCGATTTATACGCTTATGTACTAATTACGCTAATTGTTTTAGGGATTAGGAAGCGTACTTGCATTTGGTAGAGAGAGAGAGAGAGAAAGAGTGGAAAACAATTTTGAAAAAATCACCCTCAGTACAACCGACTGAGATTCGAACCTCGATATCCCCACAGTTGGCAGTTTATTATACTGCGAGAATAGTTCCTTAGACCACGTAACCACCGAATTGGGTCAAAACGTCATATTAAAATGCATAGTTTAGGCAAGGATTATAGCGTGTAAGAGACGGTCACGTGACATGACGATAAACAGCACAAATAGCACAAAACTTTAAGTGGGTTGCCCATCTAGCTTAGTTATTGCCAATCAGATTTTGCACTTAGGCTAATTATTAACAAAACTCTTAGCAGTACACAAGTATGGTGTTTACACATATTTAATTGTAAACATAATTTATATGTAGAAATTTTCCACTATCGAAATTAAAACAAAATCCACATGAATTTCTGTTAGATAATTCTAGCGACTTAAGAAAGGTGAATTCAGCTCAGCTGTCTCACTTCTGTTGCGGCAGGTCGGAGTTCAAAGGCCACTTGGGTTGGTGTTTTCCACAAGGGATTCCAAATCTTTTACCTGGGCAAGAGAGGGTGAGTTTAATTTAATCTACTTTTTTTCATCCTTTTCCATTATATTAGTTATTTTAAACTGTGGATGAGTCAAACAATAATTTAAACGTGTGTCACGGTGTCCTGACGTCAGTAACCAAATTATATTTTTTTGCATTGGTAAGTTGTACTATTAACTGTTTAATCTAAAGGATAATGATGGATAGTTTTAGTAGTTGATCACCAGAAAAAGCATGCAGAGTAGAAAACCAGTAAAAAAATTACACGTGGCAAGTCACCTTCAGAAGGCCTACACCCTTCCGTGATTCGAACTTTGATCCCCCCATTACTAACAATATAATACGGTATATTGTCTGATTAGTGCCTTATACCACGTGACTAACAGTGAGAGTCATATCACCATAGCTTAAGCGGTAGCAGAGTCTTTCTCTTTCTAATGATTGATTGATGGCCGAGGAATGTTAGTTTGTAAGTCATTTGCTTGTATAATAAGTTGATTTAAAAAAATGTTTGTTTAAATAAAAAATACATATATAATTAGAGAAGTATCCAAATACTTGGAGGTTAAGGTGATTCAAATCCACTGCATTCGGGTTTGAGGTGTTAATTATCTCTTTTTTTATACAACCCTTAAAACTTCAACAGAAAAAATTTATCATTTAAATCAAGATTTGAAGGCCTGGCTTCAATCCCAACCGACTTCACATAGTTTTCAAGATTACTGAGGTTCTTTTTTTTCTCATTTAAAACGTTGCTTAAACATTGGTTCAACTCCCATCAGAGTCAAAACTCCTCGATCCTTGTGTGGTAACAAAAATTAATGGAGCTATTTCAAAGCTCACCAAGATTGCGGTCCCAGGTGCAATTAGCACTTTATAAGTCTGATAAAACAAACACAAATAGTGGGAAAAGAGACTGGCACATTTTTATAAACGAAAATTAAATTTTAAATATTGTACTGTACTTAAAATCATATTATTGATAAAGCTAGATCAGTATTTATTAATAATGTATTTATAAATCCACTTTTCAATACTGATATTGGCAGCAGGGACAGAACAATAAAATATATTAGACTCACATTGTACTCATGTACCGGTGACTGGTATGTAGGGGTTCTAATCCCAGTCGGGTGCCTTAAGAACTAAAAATGGTTACCTTGATTGATTTTAACTGTAATTCTCCTTTCCCATCTTCTTGCAGATGCGGGAGAAGTTCTAAGCCCTAAAGTCATTGATTACATTAGTGTTAAAATAAATATAAAAATAGTGTTCTAATTTATTTTTATTTTTTGTAAAAGTAAGTTAAAGTCTTTGAATTAAAATCTTTGTTTGGATAATAAGGGGGAATAAGAGAGATGGGATTTGGTTAATACTTGGGCTAAGTCATATTACTAAATAATATTAAACTCAAAAAAAGGTATTAATTAATAAACAGTACTTAAAATAAATAAGTATTATGACGATAGCTTCCGCCAGTATTGAACCCTGTGCTCTCACATCCGAGCGACGCAGCATCTCTACAAAGTGTGATATCTTTCTGATTGGCGACCTCTGGAGTCCAGGCAGGGAGGCAGGATTCAGGGAAAGAGGACACTGTATCAGCGGCTCGTGATCGTCAGTTGTCTGCAGAACCTTGCTGCGACCTGGCAGGACTGACAGACAAAAACAAGAGAACATCTGCCCGCCCGGTGGCAAACACGCTGCATCATCGTCATCATCATCAGTATTGATAAAAACAAACAAAATAACACTTACATGATTGTTTAATATTGTTTTCGTCACTTGTGTTAGGGAAGAGGAGATGATATTAGTTGTTATTTTTGTTTTTTGTTTTGAGTTGTAAAAACTATAGTAATTATTTTTTTAAATAGGGATTCAAAGTGTTCTATAATACGTCCTTTCTTTAAAATTGTCAGGTGACATTTTGGTGTGCTTCTTCTTTAGAAAGTTTTGAGCATCCGTAACAACGTGGGCAGAAGTGAAGAAAGGTAAGCACAAATTAAACTACTATTTATAAATACCTTGGTTTGATTTAATAATAACTTAATAATGGTCTTGTTTAGGGTAAATATGAAACCATCTGTTAAATATAGCTTTTAAGTTCTTAATAAATTGATAAATTAATACAATATGAAAAAATAAAATATGGAAACGATTATTTTTATATTTAAACATATGTTTACGTCTTAAAATAAGCTAGATTAAGTGTATAAATATTTCAACAATAATTGCTTGCGCCGCTTTTTATCTTAAATCCATTGTTGAACACGGATTTGAATTTGAATATAGTTTTCATTACTAAATTGTTGTTTAAGAGCTTTATTTTGAATTATATTATTTAAAATATAATTTAAAAGTTTAACTAGAGTTAGAATTAGTGTTTAATCATACATAAAAAATAACTTAGAATAGTTTTAATGAATTTTATTTAAATGCATTTTTTTAAATATAACTTATTATATAAAATAATATAACAACATACTTGTGTCATTAAAATAAAGATCACAACAATTGATAACAATGCTATAATATCCTAATTAAGTTTCACGATAATTAGTTTACTCCGATTAAATGCAAATCAAACGTAAATATGAACTTTTGAGAATATAGCACATGTTTGTGTGTGTGAAAATATTATTTATAAATAATAATTACCTGATGAACATTGTTGCCACAAGCTGCTTAATTATTGCAACTGAAGCTAGGTACAATATACACACTTTCTTACTTTATAAGGCTACACGGGCCACGCTCACTTGACAATTAATGAAATTCGTTCTAGAAGGTTAGCAGTCTAATATCGAGACTCGTTGAATTTGCGATGATCTTTTTGAAGCTTCACTGAGTCTTTTCCCCCAGTTTAAATAAATATGTTTATGGTTATTATCAATATAATCGATGCTTATAAAGAGAAATAACCTAATATTGTACGTTTTATTAGATAATTGTTCACATTTCTCGAATATATTTTTATAATCGTTCTAAGATCAAATTATGGAAAAGAATGAGTAAGAATAACAAAATCAGCGCTTATAAAAATTCTTTAAGAAAAAATGCTGCATAAAAAACTCTGTTCGGTTGATCGAGGGCCAGAATCCAGGGTCTTACTCACTACTCAGTAATTTCGAAAATTTTATAAACCTTATTAATTAACATCACTCCATAAGGAAAGGCTAGGACAAGATTCTTTAATGTGACAAACATAAACCTTTCAACAAAGAATGTCTTATCATACTTTGTCGTTATTTAATTTCTGTAAGGAATCGGTGACCTGGAGGTCTAGAGGTAAGGTGTCAGACTTCTATGCTGGCGGCCGGGGTTCGATCCCCGGTCCCGGCAAAGATTTATCTGATCACCAAACCCTTCCTTCACCTCTGACAAAATATCTTGTGAATGTGAGGAATGCCAGGCCTCCACCGGGGTTCGGATTCCACGTTAAACTGTAGGTCCTCCATTTCATCTCACAATCACCCTACCATTACACATTAGTGTAAGTGCGTATAACCCGAACGGTTAGTAAGACGCGGTGCTAATAATAATGTAAGAAATCTACTTCAAGTGGAGTCCGAAAATATCTTAAAATATATTACAAATAAATTCAGGGTAACCAACTAATATTCTATATTTGAAATCAGCATTAATAATAAAAGAATGCTGATATTACCGACGTGTAGTAATAAGATCCTGTGGATTAAACTAAAGTTAATTGAAAGTAACCAACTTTTTGCTGTATTCAAGATGTTTAGTGTAAAGTTACACTAACCAACTGATTATATATAATATCACAATCACAAAGTGTATTAGCTAGCTTGAGCTAACATGAGTTGTGCCTTACGTCATTAGTCCATCACTGTAAATGTGAAATCCTAATTTTCACCGATAGTAAATATTTCAGCCATGCAGGAAACAAACACAGACAATCACACATCCGTTTAAGACCATTATTTTGTTTTAGATACACACAGTTTAAGATTAATTAGTTTTTATTATTTAGGTAATAAGAATGGTAGCTGAGTATAATTACTGTTTCACTAAAGGTCGACACACTTTATTACTTAAGGTGGGAGTGTAGGGGGTTTAAAAAAATCAAATAGTTTACTAGTAGAAACACAGAGCATAGTTTTCTTCACATTTTGATATCAACAATTCTTAAATATATATCGAGGGTGTCCTAGAATTTAATGACAACTCTTTCTTTTCAAACAAAAAGTTTCTCATCTAATGCCGCTATGCTCATGACAGATATTCAACTACTGTTGACATCACCATGTGAAGAAAATTAATCTATTTTTCTACTGGAGCAATGTTTTATTTCTTTTGACCAAGCAAATTTTTCGTTATAATAACTTCAAAAAACACTGACCGTATCTCACGGCTTGCATAGTAGTATTATAAAAAACGAACAGAAATGTGATTTCTCAAACTCCTATTACCCATTATTAAAAGTATTATCCAAAGCTAACATGGCAAAAGAAAGTAAACTCATTGGAACTATCTATTGACGTAATATGTTTTCATATTCGTTTTTATGTACTGCATGCATTATGTACTACTATGTTTGTATGATTATTATCCAACCTAATAAAGTCAAACTTTAAAATAATATAAATTGATGAAAAAATTAACTTGCCACTCTCTAGTTATTGTAGCCGATAAGCTATCAAAAAAATAATAAACCTATATACTAAATATTAAATTATCGTATCCCATAAGTACTTTATGGGCTGTGGCTTCAATATGATTTCACTACTAATATATTTTTAAAGCGTAACCGGGACAAATTAGCACACATATATATCCTCAAATACATAAAGATGTTTTGTTTATATTTCATCAGAGCATATTTGTGAAGATTTAAAAAAAATGTAACTTTGTTTTCAAATTGACAGGCCTACAATCTGCACTGATGGCTGGTTATCCATTTTAAGGAGTCAGTCTCACAATAGATCAAATTGCCACTAGGATGGATAGGTTCAAATCTTGGCTGGATGCTTCAAGAGTAGTTTTATATAAGTGATGTATCACTACAGTTTTCTGACCCCCTCTCTCCATATTGTTTACCTTAACAACATGAATAATTAAAAAAAGTCCTGTTACATCTTTCAGTCAAATCACAGGTGTCTCACATTATTTTAGATAAACAATTATTTTTTTCTGACACAGTTTATTACTCGTCATAGCTAAGCTCAAATTTTGATCATTCGAATGAGTATGGTAGAATTTAAAAGAAATGTATCTGAACTATCATGGAGGAAATGTGGATACTAATTTTAAGAATCACCCTCTTTACAATCAGCTGACAGCAGTGTCACTGGCAAACCAGACTATATGAGCCTGAAAATTAGTCCATGTGCCTAATTGTTATAATTCTATTTGTATAGTTGTAGTAGGCCTACTAGTATTTTTCATTTAAATTTAACTACTATTTATTTTTAATTAAGATAATAAAATGCACATTTGGTGCTATACAATTTAACAATACATCTGACAAGACATCTTGTGAATGTGGGGAATGCCAGGCCTCCACCGTGGTTCTGGATTCCACGTTAAACTGTAGGTCCTCCATTTCATCTCACTATCACCCTACCATTACACATTAGCGTAAGTGCGTATAACTCGAACAGGTAGTAAGACGCGGTGTTAATAATAATAAAAATACATAGTTAAATTATTGATTTTTTCTGGTCCACACTTCTAGTGTCTTCCCCAATTTGATCACATCTGTCCAAAATACAAAAGAATATTCGCACGGAAGCCGTAAGGCCCCTCATCTCACTACAGCTTGCACCAATCAAAGCCATCATCCCGGCACATAGCGACAGTGGTTTCTCGAAAGACAAATTCGCATGAGACCACCTGTGCGAGCATTCGTACAATAGCCAATAAATGCCACTGTACAACCATTAGGGAAACCATCATTCTTTGGTCGAACCATCCCCGACCGTACAAGACGAGCACAACATAATAAACCTAGTCTAGCAACCATGACATTAGTATATCCCGCTTATGAGGAGGATTATTATTATTATCAGCACCACGTCTTACTACCCGTTCGGGTTATACGCACTTACGCTAATGTGTAATGGTAGGGTGATTGTGAGATGAAATGGAGGACCTACAGTTTAACGTGGAATCCGAACCACGGTGGAGGCCTGGCATTCCCCACATTCACAAGATTTCTTGTCAGAGGTGAAGGAAGGGTTTGGTAATCAGATAAAGCTTTGCCGGGACCAAGGATTGAACCCCGGCCGCCAGCATAGAAGTCCGACACCTTACCCCTAGACCGCCAGGTCACCTTAATTATGCGGGGGAGTAACATAATATAGATTTAGAACCAAGTGAATGCTAAATAATCCGATATAATCACGTGTTTATTAATAAATATGTTAGGAACGCCTCGGAATGGCCGGTGATGAGAACGCCCCGAGGAGAACGGCAATCTCACCGCAGAGCGTAATTCAGGGGTAAACTCGGGTCCTTTGTGCCCCTGGAACAAAAAATTAGCCCCCAACAAAACACTGTCGCTGAAGCCAGAATCACCGTCTCTCAACATTCAGGGCAAAACAATGGAAGGTTAAGTCGATTCGAGAGAGGACGCAAAAGTGTGACGTCATCATTTGTGGACAAACAATGAGTCGCGGGCATTAATCTTTCAGGACAGAGATAAAGTGGGAGAGCTAGTAGGATCTACCCCTTGCGACCTACTCCCTCCCCCCCCGTAAACCCCGTCCTCTTCTTTGAGAATGTGGGAGGTTGCAGTAATTCTCACCGCTACCTGCAACGGCTGTGACACTGCTTTAAATACTCAGGGTGTACGTTCGTTCGTCAAGGAACCTGGTGCGAGTGACACAATTAGGTCGTGCCTCGTGTTCACGAAAGCATTAAGGGTGTTTAAACGAGATTAAAATTATATATAGTATTTTAATAATTGTTTGCTAGCCCACCATTGATTTTTCTCTCTGGATTAATAATATTATTAATAATAATAATATCAATACTTTTATAATTTTAATTTTCCTCTATTACGGTGGAAGTATAGGGAAAAGGAGCTGAGGGCAGTATTTTTGCTGTTTTTATTTCAAAACTTTTTTTTGGTCAAAATAAATCAAATAATTCTCCAATAGAAACATAGAGTTTAATTTTCTTCACATTGTGACATCTACAGTTCTTGAATATCTTTCAAAGGTGTCTTGTAATTTAATGACAACTTTTTTTTTCTCTCTTCACTTAAGTTTTTCATTTAAAGCCGCTATATTCATGCCAGATATTTTACAACTGTTGATATCATAATGTGAAGAAAATTAAAGTTTATGTTTATATTGGAGCAATAATTTATTTATTTTCGTAAAAAAAAAAACACACTTTCTGTTATAAAAACTGCAAAAGAACTGCGCTTAACTCACATTCCCTGCACTCTCAGATTAAATTGGTAGCCAACAATCGAGACCTCTGACAAGCTTTTACTGATAAATACAAAGAAGAACATTTGGCTTGAAAAATGATAAATACATTAACTTAGGCTACAAGATATTATATAGAAACAAATTTCCTAGTAACAGAATAATAATAAAGAGGAAAAACAAGTAGATGCATGATTCAATAGTAATAATAATAATTCAGTGACGAGTCCACTGTAAAACGGAAATATATTAGTGATAAGAGTGTTCATTAAATAACTTTCTTAAGCTTGGTTTTCTTTTTTATTATAAAAATAAAATTCTAGAAATATAGAGCTAGCAATGTTTGTACAGGTTAGGGCAGAAAGTGTTTACACATTTAATAACACTGTATATTCACTATTTTAGTTACAAAATGCTTCAAATTAAATTTAAAATAACAACTAAATATTGACTCTTTTTCCATATACCCTTGAATTATTCATATTTTTAAGACCACGTCCTTAAGATGACCACAAATATATTCTACACTGTTATACATTGTTGTATGCACCCCTTGAAACTTGACATGAATATACGCAGTGTCTCTTGTTGAATTGCTTCACATTCCGCTACAATACATTAAGTCATTGTTGGGAAAGTAAAGTGAACACGGCCCTTTAACATGCCCCATAAGAAAAAACCGAATCTGTTGAGTTTGGGACACGTGGTTGCGGGGTGATATCCCCAAATTGTAAAACGAGGTGCCCAGGAAACATTTTACAAAGCACCGCCATTGATGTTTGACTTTGCTGACCCTAAACAGCACCGTAATAGCATGTGTACCAAAACATGATGGCCCCGACATCCCGAATATCGGTGAATAATGCAAGCGTATATAGAAAATTATCAATATTCTGTTGTCATCTTAAGTTTAATTTGAAACATTATTAGTCAAAATAGTTATTAAATGGGTCAACACTTTCTGGCCCACCCTGTACAACGATCAAGGGGGCTGAGTTTGTAAAGAGCTACTTATATAAATTATTTTAAGATGAGTAGAAGCACTAGAGAGGCACAAGAATGCCCACATGTTCCGGGGAAGATTAACATAAAATTATATTACTAAACATGTTTAAAAAAGGGGGCATATATTTAGAATCTTCGCGAAAAAAGAGTTTTGAGCCCTAAAATGTTATGAATTATATCTTAATCATTAAAAGCGATCTTAAAAGAATGTATCGTAGCAATAAGTGACAAATTTGCGCTAAACACTTTCCAATATGAGGAAGTCGGTTAAGGTGAGGGAATTCTAAGACACACTAGCATATTCGAGCTTGGCTCTAACCTCCAGACATTTATTTTAAAAGGTAATTTTAATAAGGATATTTCCTAAAATAGTTAACTACTTTATAACCTCCAGACAGGTTTATTTAGTCTATCTAAGATAATTTTAACACACATACGTCTTAAAATAGTTACCTAATTATAACCTCCAGACAGGTTTATTTTATTCATTTTAAACTGGTAATTTGAACACACACACTTCCTAAAAATAATTCAATATTTTATAACATCCAGACTAAGTGCAAAGTACAAACTTAGGATACTCTCAACTATATAGAGAGTGAGGAGGTGATAAACTTAATAAAACCAAGTAATTTAAGAGAGGGATAAACTACAAGATAGTGGAAGTATAACTTATGGTCTATAGCTAAGGTAACTTCTAAATCGTTAGTATATAATATATATGCATCGTTATATAATATCTGTCAGGTGTATGGATGAAAAAATAGGGGTAGATTTCCTGGTGAAAGCTATAGATTTCGTTTTAGATTTAATTACAGATATTCCATTTTCAATAAACCATACTATATAGATTATATCAATTTGTAAATCTAAACAATCAAAAAATGTATTGATGTTTTTGAACGCTAAACAATCAATAATTTGAATAATTTATGTTCTTACCAATGTTATCAATCAACACATTAAAAAAAAGAGGACCCAAATTTGACCCTTGATAAATAGCAGAAGGAGCTTGGACGGAATCGGAGGGGCTTGTTTATATTTTTATGGTCAAAAACATATTTTGTAAATAGCTTCTAAACAAATTTGCATATGAATAATAATTTCAGTTTTCTTTATTAATGTACTGAACAACGACCCCAAGAGCAATAGCAACAATAATAATAATAATTTAATTCGTTAATAATTTTGATGATGAAATTAATGTCTCGATGTCAACGTTAAGTTAAAAATATTATTCAAGACGTTCTATAATCTTAGAATTGCTATGTAAAAATATTTATTTATTTATTGAAGTTGAAATGATGTTTTACAAAAATGTTAATAAACCTCAGTACCTACCATACATTAAAGTTTTTTTAATAGCACAAAATATTTTAAGAAAGATCCCAAACAATATTTATTTTAACACAAAAAAGTGAATTCTGAAAGACAAAATTTGTTAGTAAAAACTATTTACAAATTATTATTTTTTAACTTGCTATGATACCCAGTCACACATTCAGACATAACTTAAACAAGAAACATTTTTGTTATAAAAATGTGTTTCACGCGATTCAATACAACACATCAAAGAGACAAACTGAAATAATGCTTTAAATCACAGAACGATTGAAGTTCTTTAGTTCCAATGGGTCCCAAAAGAGGGCAGTTCTTAAAGTAAAACAGTATTGTTATGTTAATTTTAAAATATTATTCCTTTCTTCTGCTCGTCTTGACAAGTCATCAGTATAATTTTTATTATTTAACATTTATTGCAATGTTTTGAGAATTTTACTGTCAATAATAAAATATTTGTTTAATATATTTTTTACGGATGTAGATGTAATATTTTATTAAATATTTAAAATTATAATGAAATACTTGTTTGTATTGTATTGAATTAGGAAAGGAGGTTGTTCATGGCACGTTTCTGTTTATGTATTATTTACATGTGCAGTCTTCTACCACCTTAAAAGTCTTTCCTTTTAATTTATATGTATTACTATTTCTAAGCTACTAGAAAGTTGATCTCAAGATGCAGTGGTAGTCAGCCGAATGGTTGCATATTAAAATTGGTTCCCTTTGAAGTAGTTTGGGATTTGTAAGTATAGAAAAAAATAACAACTCTCATTTAAATCATACACCATTAATATTGTTTATGAAAATAATTAAACACTTTGAACAAGATCCTTAAGGTATAGTTTAACAAAAATTCTATTAGGAAACACCATTATCATTATTGATTGAACTTCATATTTTTATTAAATATTTTTTTTTATATAGCGCCACGTTTTACTACCTGTTTTGGCTATATGCAATATGCATGCATACTAATTTTGCTACTAAGTATGGATGGGGAAGGTTGAATTTAGAGGAAGTGTACCTGCATCTGTGTGGATACTTATACTTAACACCGCGTCTTACTACCTGTTCGGGTTATACGCTTAAGTACTAATCATTCAAATGGGTTCAGAATTGAGAAGGTTGAATATAGAGGAAGTGAACCCACATTTGCGTGGAGGTAAAGGGGAGACCCATTAAGGATAAACCACCTCCAATTCACCCGAGGGAGATTCGAACCTGGATCTACCCATCCTCAGCAGTCTATTTCAACACGTAACTCGCGTGTTAGCTAACTACGCCACCGAGGCGGGTCATTTTCCTGAAGGAAGAGTGGAAATTCATTTAGGAAAAAATATCCTCAGTACACCCTACTAGGATTCGAACCCTGTTATCCCCTCCATCGGCAATCTAATCTATAGTGAGAGGAATACCTTAGACCATGCGGCAACCGAAGCATTTATGAAATACATTGTTTCAAATAACAGGTAAAATAATTCCTGACTGCACGTTAAAGGGCCCTCTTGTTCATTTTACACCGATAGGTATGTTTTGAAATCGCATACATAATTAATGTATTATTTTGTTTTAGACTATTGCGTATCTTGATAAACGATTAAATAAATATTTTAAAGCACATTTGTTAATCTTTTTAAATAAAAATATACTATTTTTAATTTAATATTATGAAATAATATAGTGCATACACATTTTAAGTGAATTTACAAATATAATATATTTATAGCTCAAAATAAAATTGGGTGACATGGGCCAATTTTGTCTTAGTATAATAAATTTTAAACTTGCAGTTTATATTTTCACTATGCAAAAATAAGCTGTGGAAACCATTTAGTGAAGCCATAGCCCATTCGGCCACTGGAGTTGGTGTTGATACTTGCTAAGATTATGCTTGAAAAAATCATTTGATGCCAAAAATGTGTAGACTTTCATTTTAATACATAGTATTGTGTCAATCTAATTTACTAGTAATAGTATGAGACATGTGAATATTATAGTATACTAGTATGAAGAGCTAAAATACGGATAACTGAATCTTCTTTATAAACTTTGAATATATATAATTCATTTGGGGTATTTAAGGGCAT
The DNA here is from genome assembly GCA_901482245.1 of Timema douglasi. NCBI lineage: Eukaryota > Metazoa > Arthropoda > Insecta > Phasmatodea > Timematidae > Timema > Timema douglasi. The sequence continues at coordinate 15,454 of CABEEJ010002324.1, read as the reverse complement.
TTTCTGAACGGAATGATTATATCAGCACACGATTTTTAAACTAACTCAAATAGAAAACAAACACAACATCCAGCCCCCAGCCATTGATTCATCACTCTGAAAGGAGAAAACCACATCTCACCAATGATACATTTTTCGGCCATTCCAGGAATCAAACTCGGGACCCTTAACTCAGTAGACAGACTCGTTACCAACTGAGTTAAGGTGTCGGACTTTTGAATATTTATACATAGAGGGTGTTCCTAGATTAAACAACCAATTTTTGGGAAGTTGTAGAGGATCTAAAATTAACTCATAATGTCCTTAGGAGATTATCTTGTTTTCACCTCCTTGACGAGAAAACAGCTAAAAAATGCATAAAAAGTGAAATAACACAAAAAATATTATGTTTATCAAAAACAACTTGGTATAAAATATATGCAGCATCAAATTATCCCTAAACTGATTTCTCATTTCTTCAAACTTTTTGCTTGATTTAGGAGGTATCCGGTATCCAATGAGATAATGTTAAGGCCATATAAGAATCACGTTATTATTTGGCTAAAAACATGAAGTAAATTTAAAAATATTGAAGTAGAAAAATTGTTTTGAAAGCTGTGCAAATTTACTTTAAGTTGACATCTAAAAAATAACTAATTGTTTTTTTATGGGGTGTTATCTAGGAAAAAGGGTATGAAGTGCCTGTTAATGACCTTGAATCATCACAACAAAGGGCGAGGGTGCAAAGAAACGACAGATGTGCAATGTCGGTCAGCCACTAATTCCGTCATTTGTAGGTGCCAGGAAGGAGACCATCATTTTAAACAAAGTAAATAAATTAAATAATACTAGGCCTGTGTGGGAATTACATTTTCGGGCGGGAAAGGTACAGGGACGGGAAAAAGTTTAAAAATTATTTTTTTAATTTAGGCTTTAAAATGTTTTTCATATTTTTAATAGTATTTAAATGATTATCTTTCACATTTATTTAAACTAAACAAATATTATGGTAAAAATAAAATAACCCTCGCTCTAGTGTTGGGTGTTGAGAACGGTACCTCAACAACCCTGAAGTACTACCATGATTAGTTTTTAAAATGTTGCCACCATTTATACATTTCGCGGTCATTTTATCTTCCTTCTATTTTTTCGAAATATTAATCTTGTTTGCGCTCACGTAAAAGGTTTTCTTCTTCTTATTCTAGACTAAAAAAAATGCTCTCTTCTAATATAGATTTAATCAAATATAGGAATCGATTTAATACAATTGAAACAAACTATAGTTTTAATTTACGTTCCAGAAATAATTTATTTTATTTTATAAAACAAGATATTCAACAATGATTAAAATCGTAATAGTTTCTATAACTAATTTGAAATTATGTTTGACATGGTTGGAAATTTGATTTTCAACAGCCTTGTCTTTAAAACATGAACGCGTAACCACAAACAAAGCAAAATAAATATTGGTTTCGTGTTCTCTACACAATCACGTGGCTTACAAAAATAGAATTCTATAGAATGATTAAAAACATAATCGGGAAAAGGATAATTATATTTTGATTTGGTGAAGATATTATGATTGTTATAAATATGTTATCATTTTGAGAAACACTATTTAAAAACGATTGATCCACCATCATGAAAATAATAACGATTGCCGTGTTATGTGTAAACAAATATTAGGGATTTACTTTATTACCAGCAATGAAAATATTTAACTTTATTAAGTGATTTTTTCTTTATCCCTTGAAATACACGCGATTAATGTTATTTTATTCAATAAATGAACAATGTTCATGTAATATCTGGTATATTATAGCGCCAAGGCCTATTTTGTGCAAAATCAAGCTTACGTAACCATTATGATGACGTTGTACTAAGTTTATTTAGCACCACGTCTTAATACCTGTTCGGGTTATACGCAGTGAACTAAGTTATTTAAGATAAAAATTACTATTGAGACAAGAATAAAAGTGAATGTTTTGTGTATTGAAATGCCTATATTTAATTTTTAAACTTGGACTTGTTCTTATGAATGAAAATGTATATTTTTCCCGAAAAATACAGTACAAATTAATTTCCGTCCAAATTTAAATAACGTCCATTTTCCCTATTTTTTTCCCGAGGCTCGAAGATACCACCCAGACCTAAATAATCCATTTACTATATTATTAATAACTTTATCTTTATTTTGCTTAGTTTATTGCCTTCTGTCTCGAAGAGAAAACGAAAATCAGATAATCTCCAAAGTACATCTTAAGTTAGATTTTGATCCCCTACCACTCCCAAAGTTTGGATGTTTAATCCGGAAGCACCCTGTATAAAACATTTTAATAACTGTGAACAATTTTATTTGCAGTGAAAATAATTAGGTAAAAGTTTATTGAGCCCAATAAATTTGGAACAGTTAATTGGTTCCAATATTCACTTTAAATAAAAACATCCAATTTATCGGTTTTTTGCATAATGGCGTAACCATAATATTAGTTTGTGGGCTAAAACAGTGTTTATTCATTTATTTAAAAAGTACCATGTTAAAGGTCAGAACTCGAGTTCGAATATCGGCTGGGTGCATTTGTTGGGAATTTCGACGAAAGGGGTTCGTTTTGAAATCACACACACTATTAATTCATTATTTTGGCGTACAACATTACATATGTTGAAAAATTATCATATGAATATTCTTGAGCATATTTAATTAGTAAAAATATAATTAAAAAAATTAAGACTAAGACAATAAGATTATATATGAAAACAACTTAAGCTAAGAGTATTTACAAATGTATAACTTATTACTCAAAATACATTAACTTAAACAAAATGAGAGATAGATAAATATCTCGTAATGTGATGAAAATATTCTGTCTAGAGTTTGTTCAAATCCAAACGACAAGCCCAAGTTTGTAATTTTTTGGTATCATAAATATTACCTTTTATATCTAGATTAGCGTTAGTTGGGTAAATATTAGCAGAGCATAAAGTAAATGAATGACTCCTTTCAAGTTTTAAACTTGGTGAAAATAGCTCTAATAATTTCCCTATAAAATGCTCCAAATGAAATTACTTTGAAAAACTCTAAAGATCATCAACTATGGTGCTCCATCCCTTTGAATAAAATATGTTTGACATATCACACTTTTTCTCTTAAGTAAATAAATGACGCATTATCGCAGATTCGTGTTTCCATAATCTCGGAAACGTGATGTAAAACACCAACCAGATCTAATCATGACATAAAGTCCACTTTAAGCTAGGTCAACACGAAAGTCACTTTTAAATTAATCGGTGGCACGTTTGTCCACAAGGCTAACGTTCCCGGATTCTATTCACGTTAGAGAAATTGGAACCTCCCTGTTCTTTATTATTATTATTATTATTATTATTATTATTATTATTATTATTAGCACCGCGTCTTACTAACCGTTCGGGTTATACGCACTTACGCTAATATGTAATGGTAGGATGATTGTGAGATGAAATGGAGGACCAACAGTTTAACGTGGAATCCGAACTACGGTGGAGGCCTGGCATTCCCCACATTCACCAGATGTCTTGTCAGAGGTGAAGGAAGGGTTTGGTAACTCCCTGTTCTTAATCATGCATCTAGGGATACCCACTTCGGTGGACGCATGGTCTAAGGCGTCACCCTCACGATAAACTAGACTGCCGATGGCGGGGAGATCGGGGCTCAGGGTACTGAGGGTAGTTTTTCCAAAATTGTTTTAGACTATCATTCCATGCAAATGCAGGTATACACTCTGCAAATTTGGCCTTACTCATCCTTAACCCAGTATCGTAATTCGTAATTAGTACATCCCGAGTAGGTAGTAGGACGTGGTGTTAAAAAAAAAATGTTAGTTGACTGGCTGTTGTATCCGAACAAGATAACATTTGGTTTGTAAATAGTGTGCTTATATCATCACTTTGTTGAGAAAGTGTACTTTAAAACTCACCCAATAAAACGGGTTGTGTCGGGTGGGCATCCTCTCTTTGTCTTAAAATGATACGTGTGGTTGACCAGATGAATACTGAGAGGGTAGGAGGACAGTTTAAAAATACAATATTCTCAATTCTGTACCCTGTTTACCCTCCCCCCCACAATCCTGACTCCACAACTTTAGTGAGAGTAGACCCTGTCGTTCTCGTGGGAAATTACATCGCAGTTGATTGTGGAGAGCTAGCCTGGCCGTAGTTTAAACAGTGTTCAGGTTAATTAATCAACATACCTTATCGGCGAGTTCACTTACCTTCATTAGCTGATTAATCCATTATTATCTTTGTGCGCTGGTGATGTATACAGCACAATAGGAGAGCTGGCACCGACTGCATATCGGCACGCCATGGAGTCAACGCGATACATTCGGACGAAATTTTACACATTTCTTCGAAATACTGCGTCTTAAATCACGACAAAAACGTTAAAATCAATAATGATACACTAATTACGATTTCGTTTGTAATATTTTGAAGAGATCTCACCCAATGAACAAGAGGCTCACACCGTACCAGTAGGAATACAGATTAAGGCGTGGTTCTTGTCTTGTCGGATTTTCCGAGGCAGAATAGGGTTTGAGTCCCTCTCGTGCTGAAGTGCTAAAATGAGTCTATAAAAAAGTGTTTTCTACTTTATCTATATTTCTCTCTCCCTCTTTCACCTTTCAAATGCAGCTAATCTAAATTCCGCCTTATTTATCCCTAATCCATTAGTGATGGACACAAAATATAACAGAATAATTTAAAGAGATATCATGGCTCGGAATCAAAATATGGTTTCCAAGAACAAATAACCACCTAGCGTCCACAGCGATTGTGAAAACAAGAGGAACAATAATTAATCATTTATCTATTTAGTTGATGCTATTTGATTAATTGGTAAAGAATTTAATCTACTCTTAAACATAAATGTGTAAGGTTGGCGCAAAATTGGACGTTATAGTTGATTGTCCTGCCCAGCTTTGGCTCCTCTGCTCTAGATCAGTAGCACCCATGGATACATCTAGTGAGAAGGACGTTATAGTTGATTGTCCTACCCATTCTGGCTCCTCTGCTCTAGATCAGTAGCACCCATGGATACATCTAGTGAGAAGGACGTTATAGTTGATTGTCCTACCCATCTCTAGCTGCTCTGTTCTAGATCAGTAGCACCCATGGATACATCTAGTGAGAAGGACGTTATAGTTGATTGTCCTACCCATCTCTAGCTGCTCTGTTCTAGATCAGTAGCACCCATGGATACATCTAGTTGAGAAGGACGTTATAGTTGATTGTCCTGCCTAGCTCTAGCTGCTCTGCTCTAGATCAGTAGCACCCATGGATACATCTAGTGAGAAAGACGTTATAGATGTTGCCTCTGTGTGAATTGCAGTAGTTGTGACGAAGAAAAATGAAATAAAAAACAATCGAATGTTATGGGATACCTTGAGAGGTTTATTTTTGTATTTTGACCTTAGCCCTCAAAATTAAGTGTAGCTTATCCATGAGTTATGTTACTAAATTCCAAATTTTTTGAAAATGACTAACGATTTTGTTTAAATAAAACGCATACCTATGATTTGTTTGATATGATAATAGCACTGTATCAATTAGTGTTGTGGCAAAAAATCGTTGAAGGGTGTCTTACTGATGGGAATTTTTTTTTCAATTCAAAAGATATTGAAGTACCAGCGTAGCACAAACTTTGGGGGTCGCATGGTCTAAGGTGTCACTCTATAAATAGGTTGGACTGTTAATGACGGGACGATTGGGGTTCGAATCCCGATAGGGTGCATTTAGGGTGTTTTTTTAAATAAATGGTTTCCCTATTTCGCTTCACGCAAGTGCGGGTGTATTTACTATAAGTTAGACCTTCTTAAACCCAACCTCTATCGTGTAAATAAACGAATAGCCCGAACAGATATGAAGAAACTTAAAAAAAACTTCCACTGAACGTGGGCAGACGTCAATCTTATTGTTTGGTTTGCAGATATTTTTGGAGCTATCGCATTTCTGAACTAGACAATCGAATATTAATTTTCTTCAAGGTGACCTGGTGGTCTAGGGGTAAGGTGTCAGACCTCTATGCTGGCGGCCGGGGTTCAATCGCCGGTCCCGGCAAAGATTTATCTGATTACCAAACCCTTCCTTCACCTCTGACAAGACATCTTGTGAATGTGAGGAATGCCAGGCCTCCACCGTGGTTCGGATTCCACGTTAAACTGTAGGTCCTTCATTTCATCTCACAATCACCCTACCATTACACATTAGCGGAAGTGCGTATAACCCGAACGGGTAGTAAGACGCGGTGCTAATAATAATAATAATAATTTTCTTCAATGTTTCCCGTAGCAAAGATAGTTAGTTTTCACTTTGTTTCAATAATGGTAAATTTACTCGACAGCGTACCAAAGTAAGTACTTTTATAATTAATGTAATATGTCTAAAAAATACGACTGCCTCAACATTTAAATTACTCCTCAATTTTTATGATTGCTATTAATTTTGCTATTAGCAACCATTATAAATGGTCACTCACACTGTGGTAGTTAACTTGTACTTAATTGATTAATGTATTAAATATCAGAAAGGACTTTGTGTGTGAGGCATAACATTTTCAACCACAAATCATCTTTAAACACTTCAATTTATTCTGATAACTTAAATTATTAACTGTTGAAAACGAACGAAAGAAATATATGTTAGTGGTCTAAAAATGGAGAGCTACAAATCAGAAATGAACTTGGTAATTAATTCAACGGATCAGAAAATATTAAAATTGTCGTCTACATTTCGAAAAGTTATTTTGTGGTTCTTAAAAATAGACGAATGATTGAATATAATTATTTATTTATTGCACAAAGATTAACATTTTAATTCAATGAGTGAAGTCGTTGAATCAATTTTTTTTGTTATAAATTTTTTAACTGGAATTTGTGATTTGACTACCTATGTAATCATGGTTTTTAATAAAAATTTACGATAAAATTTACTAAATCTGAAACAAGTTCTGACTACTATCAAGCTAATATTCTCTTAGTTTTGTAAATTTTATTTTAAATTAAACTAAATTTGATTATTTCATTTATGTATTCAGGAATTACTTCTACATTCAAAATTGGTAGGCAAATAAAATAAATTAAATTATCTAGTAATTTAAAAAAGTTTACCTATTTTTTATTTAATAGTTTAACTTTATATTTATATTTTATTAAATAAAACCATTTTTTAGGAGAAATCTAAATTAAAGTAATATTATTTAGATTTTTTTACTATATGTTCTTGTAAGGTACTTGTGTACTTTTCAGTGCTGGCCTGTTATAGGTACCAAGAGTGTTGGCCAGCACTATAATAAAGGATATTGAAATAACTATAGTTATTATTTTTATTATTAGGTGTTCTGTCTTACAACAGGTCCATTCCTTTTGTCAATGAACTTAGATTGCTAATGCGCCCTGTTCTCTGACTCCCTATGCTTCCAGAATTTTCTTCATCTTTTCTCAAATAATATAAGAGTATATAATACATTTATCAACACTTTATTAAGGCATATATCCCTAACGGGTGATTGACCGTAGTGCTAGAAAAGCAAAGAAAAATATATTATCGTGTTAAATAAAGCTATAGTTTTCGACAACCGGGGCACAGTCGGTACTATTTATGACCACGATCTGAATAACGTTTGTGTCACAATTAGGTACAAATTAAATACCGTTATATTTTGCTTTTTGTTCAGCCCAAGCGCCACGATTTTGGTGTCAGAAATGTACAACCTTCAAAAAATGAATGATTTGAGACAAATTTACCACTAAAATGTAAATTAAGCAGTAATTCGCCATTTTAAACTAGGATATGCATTTATTTTTGGAACAAAATATACATAAAAATGTTGGTACTGACCCAAAATATTTTTAAATATAGTAAATGTTAGTCTACAGTTCACAGAAAAGTATCAAAATAGAGACATTTATTTAAAACTCTTATATTTGTGAAACTAAATAATATGCACTGTTACAGGAACATCGAGAAAAGAGGAACATCTCTGTCCTCTAAATAGCGCAACAATCGATTTAACATATCAAAGACCTACATAAATACATTCTACTATTATTTATATGATTATTGCTCGGAAATTACAGGCTTTATAAAATATATTACAAATAAAATATTTTTATTTTTAATAATTAGAGATAAGTTAGTTCGTATCTTCAATAGTTGCGTATCCTAAATATATTATTATGATTAACAGTGGCGGCTCGTAGCTAAAATTAGTGGGGGTGCTGCTAACACGGGAAGCAAAACAGTGCATTCTTTACTTCACAGCCGCAAAGCCAACTTTTCCGTTGGTACCGTTCAGAATTAAAGCTATGAATATATTTCTTGTTGTTGCTTTTGCATGACTGAGATATTAGAATATCAGTTATTGAACGACCTCTTTTCTTAACTGTAACTTTCTCATGGAGAGATCGCTGTGAAAACTTAAGCTGTTGAAGTTCACTTACAGTCACAGAACTTATTTTTTGGGGATGCAAGGCCATAGTTAAAGTTTTCTCTTAAATAAAAGAAAAAAAATTAATCAAATTGAATAGCTAGAAGCAGAATAATAATCTAACTCTACACTCTTCTACACTTTAACACATTCAAGAATATGGTACAAGGTTTTTAAGCACAACACACGCTGAGTAAAAAAAAAAATTCCTTCCACCATCACGCCAGAAACGCCACTGCGAGAGCAACAGTGCTTTCTCTACCTGGCAGTCCCGCCTTCCTTCCCACCGCCCTCCTATGTGCGCATGCGCACAACAGTCAAACACCACGTATCTGGCACTGTGAAGCGCACAGTTCCATACAAATATTTTTGTATCTTTTTCATAAACTAGGGGATGGCTACTGAAGTACTGACATTAGCTTAAGGAATATATATTGTACTACAAAAATAAATAAAGAATTAAATAAAAAAGGGCTCATTATATTAATTGTTATCGATATCAAGGGGAAATAGGGGGTGCTGCAGTTCCGCAGTGCCTATACACGAGACGCCACTGATGATTAGTATTAGTAGTATTATCATTACCGGCACCGTTAAGTACTTGGGCTTATTTTTCACTATCATCTGGTCTGCTTTCCTAATGACGGGGTGGTTAAGGTCAGAAAATGTGGCTACATTCCTCATTTCTACCCCATGAGTGTAAATATTTGGATATATGGGACGGTTAGTAAGACGCGGTACAAAAATAAATACATTAGTACTAATTACTGTTTTGCTATATTTCAAATTCTCCTTAAGTACTTACAATGTTTTCACTGTATAAAATGTCACCATCTATAGTAGATACACCAACATTATCGTTGTCGTATTATTGAGGTCTGCATCAATGTTTAAACACGATACGAGCGGCAACGCTCCATGGCCTCATCATTGTCGTAAACGAGTGACTTGCATTATTTGACCACCCCTATCAGTAAACACCGCATGAATAGCCACCACGTATATTACAAAACACGATCCAATTTATTGCTTTCAGGTTATAATTTCATTTATAGCAGTTTTACTACCTAATAATATAAAGGTCGTCCTGAAATTTCATATCAAACCCGAACAATACATTGATATTGATTGCCAATCAGATAAATCAACTTCTATCCCCATTCTATCAATGAACGAACTGTAACGAAAATTCATGTTATAAATGGTCCCATTGTTGTACTTGTCCACCAAAATGTCAACAAAGGGCAGCCGCCTTGAATTTGCTATTTTTTTGTGTGTCTAGAACTTTATTGTGATGCCGGCGGGGCCACAGCGAGTGGTTAGCGCAGTTGACTCTGATCCCGGTTGGACGCAATGGAGAGGATTTTGACCAAAATGTCATCTCCGATCCTACAGCTATTGCAATTCATTAAAATTGACCCTTCTTGTCTCTTATCTACTTAGGTTATATTTTTCAGTTTATTGACGAACAGTAACGATTTATCGTTGTAATGTAGAGAGAGTATTCAAGATAAATCTTTATATTGTTTTGTGCTTTCCCACATCCTATAAATACCCGTTTGGGTTATACGAATACATATTAATTACGTTAAGGATGTATGGTTGAGAAAGGTAGAAATTAGATGAAATATACCTACATTTGCGCGCAAGGAAATTGGTAAATCGTTTAAGTAAAACTTTTCTCAGTATAGTTCACCAGGATTCGAACATAGATCTTTCTATCTAACGCAATACAGTCTACTGCAAGAGTGAGGCTCTTAGCCATTCGACCACCGAAACGGATTAAAACTTTGTTAAAATATTAGTAGAAATACCAAGGTTTTTTTGTTTCTATTTGCTTGAAGAACTTCAACAATTTTTAAAGGGGTTTGAAACTTTTAATTATGATAGCTATAGGTAATATTTTCTTCTTTTTTTAACTTGCACCACTTATTTTATTCCTACCAGCTCGGGCTGTACAAATATTTACATAAATAGCAACGATGAAGGTATAATTTAGAAGAAATGCGCGCACATTTGTGTGAAGAAATAGATTAAAAAACTATTTTAAAAAATCACCTCATAGCACCCATAATATATTTTGACCCCAATCTATTCGTCATCGACAAACCATACAAGATAAGATTTATGCTTTATTCCGCGTACTCACCTGTTTGTGGGTTTCCTCTTCTTTTAGATTTTCAGATCTACCGGGAACTTTCTAAATTCAATGTTATATCAAAACACCACTTAGAGATTAAACTAAAGGGGTCTAGCGTGTATTTTCTGGATCGTCTATGCAGATTAAACCATTACATTTCATATCGATTCAATATTATTAACTAGAGTTTTTAATGAATTTCAAAATGAAATATTGAAAGTACGTGCATCAGCAGCATACAATCAAATATTTAATATAGTATTTTTCAATGGAATCTATAGGCGTTATGATTACATAATCTATTTTTCAAAGAATTAAAGTAAACACACGAAAGACACCTAATAAACTGATCATAGGATTTTTTTTTACCATCGGATATTACTACCTGTTCGGCGTTTATGCTTAAGTACTAATTACGCTAGTGGTTTCAGGGATTAATAAGGTTAAATTTAGAGGAAGTGTACCCTCATTTGCGGGGAGGAAAATTGGAAAACCATTTAGTAAATACTACTCTCAGTACACCTGACCAAGATTCGAACCTTGATCTTCCTGTTATCAGCAGTCTAGTTTACTACAAGAATAGTGCGTTAGACCAAGCGGCGTCCGAAGCGGGTATCAAAACAGACCAATACTGAAACAAAGGTACATTAGTGTCAACGCAGTCCGTAACAGCTGCCCCTCTACCTCCAACCCCAAAACAGAAACTGTTGCCAAAATGTAAAATCGTTATGACATAAGGATCAATCCCAAGACACTTTGGCACAGCAGACTCAAAATTTCCGCAGTAAGCCTCTTATTAGGGGAGCGGCTTACCGGAACGCAGAGATACAGACATCCTGATATTATGCGGGNTTACACCAAAATGAAGGTGACAAGTATCAACTTACCCTTAGGAAATCAAAAACTTTACATTTTAAGTTTAGTAATTTTTTTTTAATGAAAAGGTGAAACTACCTCATTTCCAACGTTTATCGCAAGAGTTACAGTTATTAAATCCAAGTAAATGGTTATAAATATAATCAGATTTCCTAAAACAAATAGAATACATTTAATCATCGCTTCTCTTATGAAATAGAATAAGTGACGAGTTCGTACGTACAATAATTAAACGAGAGTTTGTGAAGGATGAGACATAAGAGAAATATATAAGTTTAACGAATCAGTTTATTAAAATGTAGACAAGTAAAATGAAATTACATACGTTTTAAATAGATTTTTAGATCAAACAATCCATAGTTATTAAATACAAGTCTTTTCAGCTATCATAGACGTATACTTCCCGATAGGCAGGAAGAGCAATAAGCGTCTTTATGACTAGGAACTAACATAAGTAAGATTGAACATATAGTTTAGTTTAGTAACTCTAGTAATAAGGATCAAGGTGACCTGGCGGTCTAGGGGTAAGGTGTCAGACTTCTGTGCTGGCGGCCAGGGTTCGATCCTTGGTCCCGGCACAGATTTATCTGAATACCAAACCCCTCCTTCACCTCTGACAAGTACATCTTGTGAATGTGGGGAATGCCAGGCCTCCACCGTGGTTCGGATTCCACGTTAAACTGTAGGTCCCTCATTTCATCTCACAATTACCCTAGCATTACACATTAGCGTAAGTGCGTATAACCTAAACGGGTAGTAAGACGCGGTGCTAATAATAAAAATAATAATAATAATAATAATAAGGATCAACGCTCATTCTCCCACGAAGGAGCGTCTGCCTCCACACAGCAGCAGTAAAAATTAGGCAACAAATATTAATTAAAGGTTAAGCCACAATACATAAAGAAAATCCAGCTACCAGACTAAGACATGAAATGTCTATTCAAAAATAATAGAGATACTATAGTTAATGAAAACAAAGGGTATTAAGTCCTAATTTTATAGAGTTACTATGAAGGAAGTTATATAAGCTAGCTACAGTAGCACCATGGCTTCTTTGGTGTTGACTGACAGCTTTGAAAAGTTACCAGAACAAATTATGTATCCCTACACTGAACTATATGATCTGCAAAAACATGTGTTTAGCAGCTGTCACGTCTGATGGTCAATATTTAGGTATATACCTAAATGTTGACTGTCAGCTGTGAGCTGTCAGTCAGCACCAAAGAAGCCATGGGTCTACTTTAGCTTGAGTTAACTCCATAGATGCAGTTGAACTACTATGGCCGGTCAATTCCTAAAAGGTACTGCCTGGACATTCAATAGTATATTTATACTTACACCCTAACTTGGGCACACAATAACTAGTATAAACAATATTTGTTTTACTCAATACAAACGGAACTTGAAGGGGCCAGAGACAAAACACTATCCCCGTGGGTCATTACTTCGAAATAATAGTGCTCCCACAGGTTGCGCACCGTAAATAGAAACACTAATTATAATAGTGACTGCTATCTGTCACTGACCTAATTAGTTCATTGAAAAAAGTGACATATAACCTGATTGCCCTCATTAAGTGGTCCTAAACGAGGCCACATAGTTTAGGGAGTGAAGACTATTCCCTAGTATGTAAAACAATGTCTTAAGGACTTTATAAAAATAAGTCAGAAGCACTGACATACTGAATCATGTCGTATCGACCAAGGTACATAGAGCATAAATATCATCATTATAAACTATGCCTTATGGGCATAGGAAAACAAGTAAGATATTCTGACACATAAACTATGTCATATGGACATATAAAAATAGTTAGAACCCTAACAATACAAACTACGTCTCATGTGCATAGGAAAACAAGTCAGATATAGTGACACATAAACTATATCATATGGACATAGAAAAAGAACGGTAAACCTACCATTATGCCTTAAGGGCATAGAAGAGTCTGATTGCCTGACTAACAGAAAACTATGTCATATGGACAGAGCAAAAGAATACAAAAACTCCAACGATGACTAACTTCCAAATACTAATAGTCTCTGACGAGGACGAGAAGGAGAGACCGACGCCTCACACACCGTGGCCACCTATATCTTGTTTCGTCGATGTAGACTAATGTTCGATGTGTTGCTCCATCTAATTGATAAAATAGAATAAAAATGTGAAGCGAGGAATGACGGTTATATAGTTACAGAACTGATGAAATCGAGGAAGGTTTGCATCTGGACACCCAAGGGGGGAACGGGATTAAGTTGCGAAATTGCACTGAATAAGCACTAGTGCTAGTAGATGGTGCGGAGCCCAGAGAGAAACATCTCTGTCATTTCTTCGAAGCAGGTCCTGTGAGTAAGATGTCGTTAAGCTGATGGTCCCGGCATAGTCAACTGGGGCAGTTTCACAGGATCTTGAGCGTTTCCCGGAAACATAAATCCACCGTGAGTTAATATCTGCCACACATTATTAGAATATATTAGCTCTTGTATTCATCGTTTTAATTATATTTATGGTATTCTTATTGTACGTGTTAAACAGCAGGTTTAACAAGTTACAACATTTTGAAATTGATCAAAACTCACATCTATTGGCATGTGGACTAAATGTTAGGAACATCCAGTCTGGTTAGCCAGTGACGGACAGGTAGCTATTTGATTCCCGTCAAGTTATACAAAGGGCGAATTTTTTTTTTCTAAACTGTTTCCCACTCTCCCTCTGTGCAAATGCTGGTAATTTCCTTCTAAATTGTACCAACCTAATCTCTACCTCATTAATGTAATTACAATGCACATAGTCCTGACAGTTAGTATATAAACGTTGTCTGATTATTATTGCTAAACCATTCATGAAAACTAATTATTTAATACACTATCCATTCTTGGGATTAAACTAAGGGCTTTTAATCCTGTCGTAAGCCCAATTCCTCACCAAGCTATCCATAATGATGGGCATATTCATCTGATAGGGGTCAACTCAAAATTAATAGTGCTTTGTTCATGTATGTACAAAGGAATGTGAGGATGTAATGTTTAGAGGAGGTGATACCATTATTTGGGCACCTTTTTACCCAAAAATTAACCAGTTAAAGGGAGCAGACACAATATTGGTCAATTTTTAACCCAAGAATTAACACGATACATTATATAGCTATGAATAAATAAGAACATAATAAATACACACAAAAAAGTGAGTCAGGTCAGTTAAAACATCTATCTCATATTTGATACAAAATATATAATTAATATTTACAAGCTTAAAACTCATTTTGATTCAAAATTATTTAGTAATTTGTTACCCCTAAGGTTAGGATAAGCATATTTATAAATATATTTTGAGAAAATTTTACACCAACAGAGAAGGAGATTATCTCTAGTATATCTCTCTATAGATTTAGGTGTTTGAGGGAGTCAGGGCCCCCCAGCTCACTCCTTTGTTGGTACGCCTATGCTAATAAATGCCAACTTGATGTCTATAGAATTATTAGGTGAGTGGTTACATTCCTGATACTGATCTACTGGAGAGTGGGGATTCAACCCCTGAGAGGGAAAACTAAAAGTTATTTCCCATCCTTTCGTTATATTAATTTTGGTACATTAAAAAAAGGCCTTTTCCACCTTATTCAACCATTATTAGATAAGTTTCTGCAAGATATGTTTACTAAAACCCTTTATGCAATATAGTGGTAAACACATTTAGTGAACTCCGAATCCCTCCTACCTTACCGGACTTAAAACTAAGTGAAGCCTTAAGGGCCCTGAACATGGTCAGTCCAACTCTCAGTTCAGATTGAGCAGTCCGAATGGATCAGTTTGAACTCAACTGAAGCTCTGCATACACATGTAAGACTGAAATAGAGAGTGGTTGATGCTGGACGTGTTTTTGTGTTTGGATTTAATATGTAAGAAGTGTGGTGACCTGGCGGTCTAGAGGTAAGGTGTCAGACTTCTGTGCTGGCGGCCGGGGTTCAATCCTCAGTCCCGGCACAGATTTATCTG